>VDFB02385529.1:0-69888 GCA_007258455.2 Sequoia sempervirens | reverse complement strand
GAGCACAAGCCTTACCAAGCCCCTTATTAGTAGAACCAGCCTAATAGGCCTACCTTTCATAATGATTATAAAGGCCAAATTAAGAGTTTTAACTCAAGACCATTCCAACCATAGAACACAAACACAACTAGTTTTTCAAAGGAACTCGTACTACAAAATAACATTTCCCAGGATTATGATTGGTGTTATCTATGCAATCATCCCCATAACCAATAAACGTGTGCTAATGGCATGAGAAATCAGGCCTAAATGGTCCAAAACAACTATGCTAGTTCAGAAAGTGTTGCAGATCAGAATCAAGAACAACAAGATAACCTTGAGGTTGCCTTGCCAAACTGGTAGAGTTCCAAGTTCTGTGGCATGAATGGCCAAGATCAACAAAATTCTTCCATTTCGACCAATACCAGATTGGAAAAAAGAGCTATGGATTTGAGGCAACAAGCTGAAAATTCACAACAACCCACAAAGGATAAGCAACCCATTTCTTCATCAAATGTTAACATCGTAGCACAACCTAAAGTGCAGATTCTATAAAGAGGATGAGAAATACCTGGCAAGGAGCAGTCAAAGATGCATTTGCAGCCTTTGCAGAAGCAAAATGATGATGTTGTCACAAAAAACCAGTAGAAGGTAAATCCTACTTCGTTCAATATTCTTGAACACCTCAAGAAAGCTACTGTCAGTATGTCTATATTAGATGCTTTGCACATCCCAGGTTAGAAAGTTTTATTGTAGGATGCTTTAGTTGAGTTGTCTATTTCTGATGATACTAATCAAGAAGTGGCTAAAGTCATGCTTGCAAATGATTTGGAGGTTAAAGATGAGAAAAAAACTAGAGAGGTAAAGCCTCCCCCATTTTATGTATGTTTGATTATTGGTGATAAGATAGTACACAAAAGTATGGTTGATTCTGGTGCTAGTAGCTCAGTTATGCCTAAGAGCTTGACGGATAAGCTAGGTCTTGTTAATGATCCTAACCCCCAAAAGGGCATAGGTCAATTAGATGGGTCTGTTTTTAAAATTTCTAGTATAATCAAGAACTTGGCACTTACCTTGCATGCATCCCGAAGTTTTTCTATTCATCAAGATATACATGTTATCGATTTACCACCGCTTTTTTCCATTTGCCTCTCGAGGGATTTTATAGCCAAGTTGGGCGGGTTTTTATCCTTTGATTGGTCTCATCTATTTTTTAGAACAAGGCACGGTACAAAAGTGACTATAGAGTTTGAACCTCTAGCCAAAGACCATATCAAACCATATTCCCTGAATCTTATAAACGCCAACCTCTAGCCACCCCTGTACTGGAGGAACAAACCATGACCTCATACTACAACACCCCTATAGAAAATATGAATCTAGATGAATGGGTAGCTGAAGATCAAGGGCTTGATCCTTTTTAGCATATAGATGAGATAGGATTAGGAGTCTGTATGATTCGCAAACCTGATTTTGATATGCCTAATCTTTGCAAAGAGGAGGAACAATTTGCAAAAATAGAAGATAAGGTTTGGAAGCTTTACTTTGACGGTTCGAGAAGCAGTATAGGTGTTGGAGGTGGAGCTATGCTGATATCACCAGAGGGTGATAATTATTTTTTAGCTTGTAGATTTTCTTTCAGCTATTCAAACAATACAGTTGAATACGAAGCGTTAGTGCATGGCCTAGAATGGACTCGAAAGAGATGTATCAAATGCTTACAAGTTTATGGTGATTCAGAGCTAATAGTAAATCAGGTTAGAGATCTAAATGCTGTAAAACATGACTTGCTTAAGAAATATAAACATCAGGTATGTGATTTAATGGAAGATTTTGATGCTTTTAATATTGTTTTAGTTCCAACAAATGAAAATAAGCATGCAGATAGGCTCACTGCCATAGGAGCTCAGTTTGATATTCCAAATGAAATTCACAAAGTAGAGGCACGTCAATATGTAAAAATAGTGGTCAGACCTTTTGTGCTTGACAATAATGTGAGTTAGTAGATTTTTGACAGTGATGAGCAAATTGTAAATTTTTTAATTGTTGAAGTTGAGTTTGAAGATGGAAACAAGCCAAAGTGGTAGCAGCAGTATGACAACCAAATTGTGTAGTTGAAGACAAACAAGCTGCCAAAAGGTTTGGTGACCTTGGAATCTATGTTCAATTCAAATGACCAAGTGCGGAAAGACAAGTGCAGCCTAATTGTTAAAGAAGAACACTATGAGACAATTGAAATCTTCAAAGGCAAGCTACTCAAGTTGGGAAAGGTATGTAATAAAGAGGAACAACAAGCATTTATTCTGTTATGTCAGAAATTTAGTGATGTTTTTGCTTGGGAGTATAAGGATTTGAAAGGTTTTGATCTAGAACTAGCCCAACATACTATCGAATTAGAACTTGATGCAAAACCAGTGGCAGAAACAAAGAACTCTTAATCCCAAATTAGAACACCTTATGAAGGTTGAGTTGAATAAGTTAGTCGAGAGTGGTATTATTTTTCCTATCAAGCATACTTCTTGGGTGTCAAACTTAGTTCCAATTAGGAAGAAAAATGGGAAAATTAGATTGTGTGTCAATTTCTAAGTTTTAAATAAAGTGTCACTGAAAGACCACTACTCACTCCCTTCCATGGAACAAATTCTACAAGTAGTTTCTGGTTTTGATAGATTTTTTTTGTTAGATGGTTACTCAGGTTACAACCAAATTCTGGTAAAATAAGAGGATCAATTCAAGACAACATTTACAACTAAGTGGGGCATGATGGCTTACAAAAAGATGCCTTCGGCTTATCCAACACTTGAGTAACTTTTTAGCGAGCGATGGACATGGCCTTTCATGACCTTATGTATAAGTTCATTCTAGTATATTTAGATGACATTATTGTTTTTTCTAAAAATGCTAACGAACATCTTGATCATTTAGAGCATATTTTTCAGAGATGCAAAGAGTTCCAAATGTCTCTCAACCCAAAGAAGTGTATATTTTATGTACACGAAGGTAAACTCCTTGGACACATTGTTTCAAAGCAAGGTATTTCTATAGACTCTAAAAGGGTCTCCACAATTCTTGAATTGCCATTACCAGCTCACAATAAAGGCTTGCAAAGCTTTCTTGGAAGAATAAATTTTGTGAGAAGGTTCATACCAAATATTGCAGCCTTGCTGCAACCTCTCACTTCTATGCTTAAAAATAATGTCTTTTAGCTGGACCAAGGAGGGTAAGAGAATTTTTGAGTAGATTAAAGAATCCCTTGCAGCTGCCCCTACCCTCATTAATCCAAAGTACGATAAAGATTTCATTCTTTATCCATTTGGAGGAGTTGATATTGTTTCTGCCATGCTTTTCCAACAGAACAATGAAGGTTTGGAGCAACCTATAGCATTTTTCAACCAAGTATTACATGATTATGAGGTGAAGTACTCTTTTTTCAAGAAACATGTTTTTGTTTTTGTAAGAAGCCTAAAAAAGTTCAGGCATATGCTGCCAAATATTAAAATTCACTTACTGGTTTCTCATTCAACTATTAAGGATTTCTTACTTAACAAAAATATTAATGATAAGCGTGCTAGTTGGAGTACCAAAGTGATGGAATTTGATGTTGCAAGAAATGAGGACAACAGCTTAGAAGAAGCTGAAAATGTTGACAAAGTGTTAAACAATGATGATGCAGTTGTTGTTCCAGTTTCTTCTTCTACTTGGTTGCAGTAAATGATGCACTATTTACAAACTAGCGAGTGTCCTAAAGGCTTAGACAGAGAAAAAAGAAGGTATTATAGATTACACTCTATTCCTTTTGCAATTATTGATGGCATTCTTTATAGGAGATACTTTCAAGGTGTTTTGTTAAGGTGCATTCAACCTGATCAAGTTGATAAGCTTTTAGCAGAATTTCATGATGGGCCTTCAGGAGGCCACTTTGCTGTAAGAACAACAACCCTAAAAATTATGCAGGCTGGTTATTACTAGCTAGATCTGTTTAAAGATTCTATTGCTTGGGTCAGAAGATGTGAAAAATGTGCTTTATTTTCTAGAAAACAGAGGTTTGCAGCGCTGCCCCTGCATCCTATTCAGGTGGAGTAACCATTTTCCAAGTGGGGTTTAGAATTTATTGGACCTATCAATCTGCCTTTAATTATGGGTCATAAGTGGATCCTTACTACAACGGATTACTTTACTAAGTGGATCAAAGCTATTGCTTTGAAAGAAGCAAATGAGACTTTTGTCCTTAACTTTTATCATGACTTAGTGTCAAGATTTGATACTCCAGATTCAATAATCTATAACAATGGTTTGGCTTTTATCGGTTTAAGGATTTTTGATTGGTCAGTTAGGAATAACATTTATTTGAACACGTCTTCTAATTATTATCCGTAGGGAAATGGTCAGGCGAAATCTAAAAATAAAAATATGATTCAAATAATCAAGAAGACAGTGGAACAGAATAAATGAACATGGCATGAAAAGCTGAAGTTAGCTCTATGGGAAGACAGAGTGACTCCTAAAAGGGCCACTAGTTGTTCTCCTTATGTACTTTCTTGTGGAAAAGAAGCTAAGTTACCTGTTTCTATTGAATTTCCAACTTTGAGCTTTGTTAAAGAGTTGGAATTGCTAAATGAACAACTTGTTGAAGTAAGATTTGGACAATTGATAGAGCTTGAGGAAACTAGAAAGGAAGCTTTAAGGAAAATTGAAATACATCAAGCTCAGATGAAGAGCTCTTCTGATAAAAGGGCAAGACCATGAGAATTCATTATTGGTGATTTGGTCTTCAAGTGGAATGAATATAAGAGTAGACTTGGACAACATTCCAAATTTGATGCAATTTGGGATGAGCCTTATGTGATCGCATAGTGCAAGGAACAAAACACTTTCCAACTTTCTATGTTGACTGTAGAGGTGTTGTCTATCCCAGTTCATGGGATCCACCTCAAGCATTGACTCTGAGATAAGTTCTATCTTGTAAATAAGTAGATTAGTTTTTGCAAATAAGTGCATTATGCACATTTCTTTTCAGTAGTTTTCTTTCCCTAAGTGCTAATGTGCATGTTCTGTTGGCCACCAGGGCCTGTTAGTTTGCTTTATGCTTTGTTTTTTTCTTTGCTACTGTTTGGAGTGTTACTGTTTGAATTTCTAAATTTCATGAAGGGGAAGATTTGACTCTACACCCAATGGATTTTCAAAGGCATCTGATTTATGCTTAGTTGGCAAGCATTTAGTGGAAATCGCCAAAATGTTACCAATTTTTCGCTACAACTCAATTGGTGGAGCTGATTAAATATTGTCATATTTGAAAGTGAAAGAAAAATTATTTATCCATGTGCTTAGGTGTTATTTTCACTAAATTTATCATTCATCAAGTGATAGTTATGCAAGTGTTTTAAGAAAATTGAGTTTCAGAAGTATTGCTCGAATACTTTACAAATTAAGTGGAGTACAAAACTAAATATACAAATGTTTAAACTTAACAATTTATTTCATGAAGTATTCACATTACATGTATTTCATTTGATTGCAAGAATACAAATGACAGTACAACTTTTCATTTCAATGCATTGCTTTCATAATGGAAATGAAAGAAGAAATTTAAATATCCACACAAGCCATGGTTTTCACCTGTTCCATTCATTACAAGAAAGGAAATATACAACTGAAAGAGAGAAGCAAGTAACATGGGACATATCTGTCATTTCCTGATTTGATCTTTGGTTGATGACTCATGGCTTGCTCCATTCCACTTTTGTTCCTAGTTGTACTTGCAAGAGATTGAGAAGGGTGTCAATTAAGAGCTCAGGATATGAACTATACTACATGCCATACTAACATAGATATATTTAAATCCTTGGAATGCATAGAATCAACTAAAGGAAGGAACAAAAGCATGAACTGAAAAGGGAAACATCATCATCATATATTATTTTTTCTAACATTGTTTGTTTCCTTGTGTAGGTATAGGTAAAGTCATGTAGCTGATTGTATTATGAAGACCAAGAATGTGGAGAAAAATAGGCTCCCACAAGGGTAGATCTCAACATGTTGCCCCTTTGGTATTACAAATGGGGCTGAGTGAAGGAGTGCAATCATCATGTTCATCTGAACTATACAACTAAAAGAGTAAAGCAGAGTTCATTCATCAAAGTCATTAGGCCTACTGTTCACTCATAACAATCAAGTAATAAAATTTTCTAAAAGCTACAAGTGGACAATAGACTTCAATGAGTTCAATCAATTCAATTGAAATGCATCATTTTCATAATTGAAAATCTAAAATATTGTTGTACAATTTGCATTTCGCTGCCATGAGTGTTGTTTATGTATCTTGTTTCATGATATTACAACAATGTTCATATTCATAAAGTGATAGCGAATAGGAATACATAATGCCTCATCGATGGAACATTAATAACCAATAGAATTATCTAGAGGAGCTTTAAAGCATCATTATTAAATGTACCAAGGATAAAAACTTATTTCAACTGTAGCTGCTTAGAGGAAGGTAAGGAATGTATGGAAGTTCAAAAATTTCAGAGGGAGAGTGCTTCCATTAGGCAATTGAAAGTTCTAAGTGACTACTAATTAACCACTTAAACATCATTCAAATGGGTAAGCATAGGACCCAAATATGTAACTCATAAAGAGTCAAGGCATGAAATACACCTTTAAGATGACTGTAGCAACATTGCTAATGAGAGAAATTTGCAGAATATAATGTGTTTGTTCAAAGATTCAATGCTATAGCTAAAGAGAGGACTGTATATTGCTTCATTTGACTATGAACCTGAAGGTGCATTATTCATGAAATTCTTGAATGCATCAAATGAGTGAAAATGAACATCAAATGTACCACAGAGTATCACAATGGCCAAAAGCAAAATGATTGCATAATGATGAGTAAAGCATACCAATAAACAGTATGTTTGGAAGTGAAAATATGAATGTTCCATGATGACATTTGGTTCTTTGAAAGTAGGGGTTATGCTATAACAGTTTCAATGACAAAGCATGATTTTCAAGGGAATACAAATACATGGAGCCTATTTAATCTTTTAGAGTTAATTTCACATGATCCTCCTGTAAGGTTTCTAGAAGTATAAAATGAGCCCACATGAGTTTTTTTTAATAGAAAAGACAGAGTACATAAACGCCATGGTGGGTCAAGTTCAATTTTCAAATGCATCAAAGTAGAGAATTTTCTTCAAGAATACTAAGTACCCATGTTGGGTTTTTTGCATTAAGTACAGAGATAAATGAATTCATTTCAGAATAAAGTGAAACCACATGGGTTTTATTAAAAATGCAAATTTCTCATTCTACAGAATGCCCATATTGGAGCTTTTACAATTTCAGCTTCCCACATGGGGTTTTCTATAGGAACAACAAGATAAGTGTTTTCTTTCAGAATCAAGAGATACCCATGTGAGGGTTTTATAAGAAAATGCAAGAATGCATATAATGTTGTCATGGGTTGAACCTAGTGAATGGAGAAATATAAAAGAAGTTGTAGGGAAACGTAATGAAAGTTTTCTTCAAAGCTTTCTTTTGAGTTCATACTCAAGACAATAGAAATACAATGTTTTCTAAGATACCCAAATTGAGCATAGAGGGGTCGCGGCCTAGAGATGCTTGATTCATCAATTTTCACAGAGAGATAAAAACCATTTTGAAGCTTTCTATAAGAATCTCAAAATTTGAACAAATAATGGATATAATGCAAGATTTTCTAAGTGAAATTCATGAGAAAGCATGTGTTAGATGCGGCCTATGAGGAAGAGAATACACAAAAATTTCTAGCTTGTCTCCTCCATGCAATGTCTTCATTTTTCTGTCATTGATGGAGCTTCGCTCATAGAGATTTCACCCAAAATGGAAGCTTCTAATGGAAGCCAGATGAAGTAATGAAATGGAAGCATTACAGAGACACAAAAATCAGAAGAAATAGATGTATAGCCACAACCTTAATGGCCATTTTTGATAGTAAATGAAATGGAAGAAGCCATAGTATGGTATGAAACTGACTTACCTCACATTTGAATTGAGATTTTCCCAACAAAGGATTCAAATGGTGGATTTTACAAATAAAACCCTAAGCATGGTGGTGGTGATATCCTCTCCCAAACAGAGTTTTCTTTCAAATGGCAAAGTATGAATGCTGTGCTTTTATGGTTTCACTTTAGTTTTGTTCCATTTCCCAACCCTAATTCGACTTAGGGGGTATATGCATTAGTGATTATAATTTGATGCATATCTCTTAGTTCGAGCCTTATGGGAATTTTCTTTATTTATTTTTGCATAAGTCCTTAAACTTGCTCAATAAAATATTTTATGGCTTTAGGGTTTAAGGGTTTTGGTCAATAATGCCTTAAGTGAGAATTGGAGAATGATTAAAATATCCTAGATTTTAATTGATTTTGTGAGAAATCAATTAAAATTATAAGTAAGATTTTGCTTATGACTTAGGATTTTTATTTTCTAATTGAGTTTAAAGAAATCAATTAAATGTTCATTGATAGAGAAGGCCTTGTATTTTTATGATTTTTTAAGAAAATTAATATTGCAAATGGAGAGATAATTTTGTTATTGTTTTGCAAAAGATTTCCAAAATCTTTAATTGCAAAAAATAAATCAAGTTGTGAGAATATTAAATCTACAAGCTATGTAAAGCAAGAATAAAACAACTTGTTTTAATTCTTTGCTATTTTTAGCAGATTTGTGAGTGGTCTTTCCTTGGTCGGATTTGAACTTCCTGATGAAGAGATAAGGTGTTTTATTTTATTTTAAAATAGATTTGACCTATTTTAAGAAGCTTTTTAGTATGTACATGCAAAAAGTGTGATTTTTCCACTTTTGTGCAAACTTTTGGGGTAGTTTTTAATGATTTTTCTTGAGCTTTCTTCTCAAGCCCAGATTAGGGTTTTGGAGATATATCTTGAAGAAAACTTAGTGTTTTCTCAGTTTAGATTCTAATTTCTTGCTCTTACACTTTTTTGAGCTTGTAAACTTCTTTGTATTTAGGTTTTGAGAGTTTCACTCCATTAAATAAAAAGTAGCATTCCTATCTCCAATTTTTGTCTGTATTTGTAGTTTTAGTATGATGTTCATATTGTGATTTTGTTTTATAGATCCTTTTTATGTGCTGATATTGTAGATTATTAATACAAGAAGTTCATTTAATGCAGGTTGCATGCTGTGTTTAGGTTCAGACCTTAATGCAAATCAATTTTGTACTGATGTTCATGAGAGATTGTGAATTCATTGTTGTTTTTCTAAAGATTGTTTGTGGGTGAAATATCAAAGTCATTATTAAGTTGAGATCATATTAGATAGTTTTTCATTTCAGTCATATTCTCTATCCTTTTTCCCAAAAAATCACATAGAATAGGATCCATTATTTAGAGAAGCAACTCACTCTAGAGATTCTCTTTTCACATAGATCACCCACATCTGAAAAGAGTTTCCATGTTTCAACTGATAGTTTGATTTTTTGAAAATCTGACAAAGGGTGCTTATGTGATTGTTAACAGTTACATTTTCATTACCATCAGTTATATTACCACCTGCATGTCATGTGCCCGTCAATTTCAACATGATTCATTTTTGTTTACACAGATTGCTGGTTGTCACTGTAGAAAAGCCTCTCGACTCAAAATGTAGATAAAATTGTAAAAGAAAAATGTTTGAAATTAACAATTTATAATTTTAACTTTGTAACAATCCTTGCATGTGTGGATGTGCAAACATTAATTGAAAAGTGGCTGAAAGAATGCCTCAAAAATAAAAAAAATAATTGTATCATTTGTTTAATCCTTCCTTTCAAAAATGAATAATGATTGTGTTATAACAATATTATATAGTATTTAGATTTTTTCTTTTATTTGACATTTTTTAATATATAATGTGTATATATATAAGAATTATATATTATAAAATAGTTAATATTAAAATTTATTAAATATTAATTGGATGAGTTTAAGTATTAAACTCTATAGATATGTTTTCTTTAATTTAGCATTTTTTTTATATATATACAAACATAAGTAAGAATTATATATTATAAAATAATTAATATTAAAATTTATTAAATATCAATTGGATGAGTTTAAGTGATAAATTAAGATTTTTAAATAAAAATAAAGGTAAATTTTATATGAATGAATATTATATTAGCCTTATATCATTACTTATTTTAACTATTTTTTAATTTTTAGTTAAAAAGACAAATTTTAAATAAATAGTAATGAAAAAGGTAAATCACTATATAACAAGTTTAATTTAATATAATATATAATCTAATCTAATATATATTAAAAAATATTAAATTATGGACCTTGCTCTTTGGCGCTTTGCAACTTACACATGTGCTTCTAGGGTTTCAAAAAATGTGTGAGTTGGGGGAGGCCAGCCCTCCCCCACGAAGGTTTGCATCCTACTGCCCTCTGAGCCCTCTTAATTTAGCTCAATTTTTTTCTTCTAGTAGTATTGTGTTTGTGGTTAATTCTTTTTTGCGAAATCTGGTTCTATTTTATATTCCTACCTTCTGAGTGAGTGTATGACTATGGAGGGGGTATGACCCCCCCTAAATCCTCCCGACAACATGCCCAAGGATGGGGATACTTTCAATAACCCTAGTGTTGCTAAATCCTTTCATGATGTTGTTGTGGATGAAAGCCCCTCTTGTTTTGCTGGTGCAAAATTTTTCTTTGTAGAGGGCAAGGACAAGGAATTTGTTGTAGAGAATGGAAAAGCAGAAGGTAAGTTCCCTCCTGACACTGCTATAATTTCTCCAAATAATGAAATGTGCAACACTGCATTTAAAGAAAGAAATAGATTGGAAAATTCTGCTTTATTTTTGGTTGTCATTGATTTAGAGAATGTTCCCTCAAGGAAATTTCTGGAAAGTTAGTTAAATAATACTTGGAATAATAAACTTAATATTCATCGCATTGTGTCGTATGATTCAGAAGGGTCTTTTTTTAATCTTTTTCAGAACCCATGAAATGCAGTCCAAAATTCTAAGCAAACCTTATTGGAGTATAAGGAAGAGCGCCTTTAGGGAATTTGTGTGGTCACACAGTGCCAACTGCAATGAAATTCTTACACTATCCATATCTAGATGGATGTTAATTTGTGATGCTCCTCATGAACTCTAGTCATTCATTCCCCAAGTTCTCACACCCTTTGGAAGCGTTTTAAGAGTTGACTAACCAAAAACTTCACTTCTTGGTATGAATGCTCACATGGTCATTTCTCTCAGTCCTAGTGTTAAATTACCAAGAAACATTGGCATTGTGTTTGATAATTTTCGTCACTTCTATCTGTCAAATTCCTAGGTAGGCTTAGGTCTTGTTATTTATGTAGGCGAGATGGACACAAAAAAAAATCCTTCTTATTAGAAAGCTTGGGGGTCAGTCACATGCCTCTAGAAATGAAAAACCATCTCCCCCTGTCATCCCTATGCAATCCATTGTAACCAACCTAGTTTTCTTTGCCTTTGGCCCTCATGTTGACATGCACAATTTATCCTTTGATGTTACCCTCAACCCCCATCCCACTGGTTTCCCTCAAGGTTCTAGTCCAGGTGCCTCTTGCTAGCCCACTCTGCCATCTCCCTTAGACAATCTTTCCCCTTCCGTGTCTCCTTGTTCTCCTTGCCCGCCTGACCCCTCCCTTGAGTTGGCTCTAGCTCTTGGTTAGAAGAACACGCAACAACTTGAAATATTAAAACTAAGAAAGAATGGTGAAGTAAACATAAAGTCTAACTTGGAGAGTGAAAAAATAAAATACTTTATCAATAGGGCTCAAACCTCAAAAGAGGATTTTTAAGCCACCCAGAAAATTGGGTCAGGCAATTCCATCTCCAACAAGTTGGATGCCCCATTTAAAAACAATGATATGCGAAGTGGTACCCCCTGCTGCTTTTGAAAATTCTCGGGCTAACCCCACTATTGTATCTAGGAAGATTGACAAGAATGTGGTTGATGGAAACCAATCCCCCCAATCTGATAAAAGGTCTCTTTCTAACCTTGACATTGAATATAAAACCCCCCTAGCATTGATTCTAAAAACTCTGATAATAAAAAGAGGACTAGTAATATCGCTTGCAAGAGAGAAGTAGATGAAACACACATAATGGACCCCACAAGTGATGATAAATCACAACCTTTAAAAGAAAGCTTGGACCCCCTCATAGAATTCATGAGCAAGTGGTATGGGGACAAGGAAGAAAGTGAGAAATGGCTCCAACAAGTCTTCAACTCCCTAATTGACCTTGGGTAAAAGCACAAAGTTGTGTCACACTTTCGGCCAAATAAATAGTTCCAAGCAAAATATTTTCAGCCGGAAAGGTTTCGCCCGACTAGGTTTCGACTGAAACCATGTGGCGTATTACGTGGCACATAGGTTTTGGTCGAATAAGTTTCGCCCGAATCCAAAAAAATCAAAATTTTCCTCTTCCCGCTTTAAAACTACCTTCAAAATTGAATTTTTTAATGTGCGGGGTTTCTATAGAAAGGGTTTCGGTAGAAACAGTTTCTATAGAAAACAGTTTCTATAGAAATAGAATAGGGTTTCGGCCGAAACCCTTTCTATAGAAACTGTTTCTACCGAAACTGTCTATGTGGCATCCTAGTTGGCAACCAACTCACTTTTTTCAGAATTTTCTGAAACTTTCAACTTTAGCTAAGTATTTCTTTAGTCAGAATGATTTTTTTGCAAAAAAAAAAAATACCCTTTTGTAGAGCTCGGAGTGTAGAATCCAAATATATAATTTTTTAAATATTTTTATTAGTTTTAATATATTTTATTTTTAAAATAATGCAAGTAGGTTTTCAAAATGAAAAAGGAAGTTGATTACAAATTAAAAACAAGATAGTAAAATTTATTAAAAAAATTTAAATCTTATATGGGGCACAAGAGGAGAGAGTCTTCTTCAAAAGGGTATAATTCTTTTTTTGAAAATGATTTAAAATTTTGAAAATAGTTGACGGCCCAAGAAAACTATCAAATTTTGACATGTTTGACTTTAAAACGTTATTACAAGAAAAATATACATCAAAATTTGATTTTTCTTTTTCCATGCACAAGATATTGAAGTTACCTATTTGGAGAAAAAAAAATTAGGGAGAAATGAAGTTTTTTTCAATTTGTTTCTTGACGGCCCGTGAAGTCACTTTTCTGAAATTTTCAGCATTCCAAAATTTCTCCTTAAATTGATAAAAACATAATGAAAATAATTTTTTAAAATTTTAAAAATTACAATAATAAACTTCATCAAAAGTTCTACATTTCATTAGTTTACACCATTTTGAAATTCAAAACATAAAGACCACTTTTATGTGGTCGAAGTTCAGAATTTTTTTTGCTGTTGACCGATTCCTTTATAAAGTGTGACATAGGTTTGTGCTTTTACCCCCCTATAGGTCTTGTTAGAGACCTTGGTCATAAGAATACCATTGAATTGAGAAGATGGGATCCAAGGGCACCCCCCTGAAATTCATGACTCTACATAGATAAAGGGAAATCCAATTGAAATCAACACCATCCCCCATAGCACCCCAGAAGGGGGAAATCAGTTGACCAATGTTGAACCACCAAAGAAAAGAAGGGGGAGAAAGAAGGGAAGTACCAATGCCCTCAGTAAAATTAGTGTGGGCATTCTAAAAGAGAAAAGGAAAAAAATAAGCATTGTTCTTGCTATTCCCTTGACCAAAAGGATAGAGGGTGATGATGGGGCACCTAAATACTTTGGGCTATTTAGGAATGCCAAAGAGAACCCAACTGGAAAATCCAATGATAAGTCTTAACTACATCTCATGGAATGTGAGGGGACTAGAATCCCCAAATAGAATGTACATTGTGAGGAGATTCTTAAACTTGCAAAAGGAAAAGGAATTTATTTTTTTACAAGAGATCAAGGATGTTGGTTTTACCCTGGAGACCAACTTGAATTTCATTTAGTTGAAATCCTCCCACACTACCTCACAACATGACAAGGGAAGAGGGGGTATAGCCATACTCATGGACAACAAGTAGAAACAAGCCCTCACCAATTTAGGAACCTCTCCTTGCAATAGGGTTGTATGGGAAACCTTTGAAAAAGGGGAAACCAAATTTGGTGTATGTTTGGTCTATGCTCCAAATGAGTACCTCAACATAATTGCTTTGGGGAAATGGCTAAACTACCTACCGAATATCCCATGGATAGTTGGGGTGATTTCAATATTGTGGAAGAGAAAGAAAACAAGAAAGGGGGTCTTGCTTGGGATTGGAAAGAGAATGAGAAATACTATTTCCAAAGATTGAAAGCCAAACTAAACTTGGTGGATTTGCTACAAGGGTTGAAAAAAGAGAATAATGCAGTCTAGTATACTTGGTGTAATTCCCAAAAAGGGGGAAGGAGAGTCTATTGCGGGTTGGATATATTTTACTCCAACAAAGATTCCTTTAGTTTTTATCCCCTTGATGATGGAAACAAGGTGGTGGTCTAACCATACACCCTCTTTGATCACCGCCCAATCAAAACTTGTATTGGGATAAATGGTGGAAGGAGAAAGCACCCCAATAAAAGTGAAACCTTTATCCTCAACACAAGCTTATTAAAAGATAGGGATTGCACTGATTCCATTGGTACCTTGAGAGAAATAAATAATGGCTCCTCAAGGACCTAAGCCCAATTGAGAGATGGAATCAAAATCTTAAAAGTTGGAAAGTCTTATTCCAAACTATGGGCGAGAAAAGGGAACTTGACAGTAGAAAAGAAGACTATTCCCTTCAAGATGAACTGTTAAATGTTGAAAGTAGCATCCAAAAGGAACCCAATAACCTCCAATGTTATGAAGAGCTCATTATATCCAAACACTCACGAAGAAGTGTATACACCTAAAAATGGTCATCACCTTTAATTAATTAAATACTAGTTATTTGATTAATATTTCAACTACATATAAATAAATGCTCAATTTATTTATATTTTTCACCCTTCTCTAATTCTCCAAAATCTAAAACACTTTCTTCTAAATTAATTAAATAAACAAGGTTCCCTAAACTTTTTTTTATTTAATTAAACTTTACTAAATCCAATTAGGAATTAGAGCACATTTCTACTACAACTTTTTGTGTGCCACCTCATCAAAGTCACATGGAAACAAATAACTCTAATTTTTAATTAGAATTATCCTCCACCAATTTAAAAAAGCACATGGTCTTTCCTTCCCACACTTCCACCAATTTCAAAAAGCACATGGTCTTTTCTTCCCACACTTCCACCAATTTTTGAAGCACATGGTATTCTCTTCCCACACTTGAATCTTCCATCCAAATGGCATGTTTCCCATTGGTCAAGAGATTCTTCCACACATATGGCATGTTTTCTTTGGTCAAGGGGAAAACATCTCGATTCTCTTCATCTACACCATCCATTTTTCTTATTCGAATCTAGATTGTTGATTATTGCCACCTCACTATATGCTTGGAAAAGGCTATAAATACAACCCTTGGGCCTTTTATTTTGCATCCACATTTTGAAGTAAAGTTATCATTCAGGTTTATCATTGGAGCTTGGAGCATTTTGGAGTCTTATAGCTAGTCTTTACATCATTTTTTGCTTTTCATTTACATCTTAGCTTTAAATCTTGCTTCATAGTTGCATTTTATCATCCATCTTGCATCATAGTTGCATTTTAGATTAGTTCATTTTTAGTTTGCATTTGAGCATATGTAGAATCATATAGAGATCATTCTAGTTCAATACCATAGTATCCACCTCCACTTGTTCATTTATTATAAACATCATCATTCATCCATCATAGTATTCATCATCATTGTTTGCACATAGTTTCATGTAGGCATTCAATTAGCTTGCATGATGAATGTTATCTCATTTCCTAAGTAGTCATTTTAACAACCCTTGTGCTCACAAAAATCTGAGGGCCAAATAGTTTAATAAATCCTTAGGAATAGAGGGAAATGAGATGTTCTTGAAAGATTCGTTAACTTGCAATTTAGAGTAGTTTACTTTGCTTTGAATCTTTGAATATAAATTGTTTCATTAAGGTTTGTGTTGATACTAACTTTGCACATTTCACACACACACAAGAAGAATTCAAGAGAATACAATTCGTGGGTTTAAGGTAAGGGCCGAACTCAACTGGCTTGAACATGGAGATAAAGGCTCAATTTATTTTTTTTCAAATATATCAAGGAGAAGGGGGTAAAGGAGCATATTGAGAAAATATGCCTAAATGGAACTTCCATTATAGAATCTTTGAATATAAATCATTTCATTAAGCTTTGTGTTGATACTAAATTTGCACATTTCACACACACAAAATGGTGCCCACCCTAGGGCCATACCCAATTTCTAACAATTTTCTAGAAAAGTTCTTGTAAATAGATTGGACGTGTCATTTTAGCACAATCGTTAGTCAATTTGGCACATACGACTTCTATTTCAGTGCATCCAAGGAATCTTTCAGCGCATCCGGAGTTTGTTTCGGTGCATACACAACATATTTTAGCACATCTGAGCATTCTTTTGGTGCATATGAACATTATTTTGGTACATATGAGCATTCTTTTGGCACATATGAGCATTATTTTGGCGCATCTGAGCATTCTTTTGGTGCATCTAAGCACTTTTTTAGTGCATAGATCTTTGTTTTAGTGCTTTTATAGTCAATCTTAAAATGGTCATATCTTGGTCATACAAATGTCTTTTTCAAAGATATATTTTTTGAAATGGGGTAGAATTTCATAAGCTATTCAAAGGTGTAGGTGTTTCTCAATTTTTGTGGAGTTAAAATTTTCAATTTTACACCTAAAGTCAAATCACATTGTAACTTGGTCTAAGTTTTAGGGTTTTTATGCTTAAACATTCATCTAACCCTCATACCTTCTTATTTCTTGATCTCATATAAAATTTTGAGCATTTATTGTAGGTTTTAAGAGGAACATGGAGAATTGAAGTGAAAGAAAAAGCATTTGATATCCGTTGTACTAAATATGCCAGTCAAAGATAAAATTATGCAACTACTAATGATGTATGTAGGGGTCGAAGTTATTTGAATACTTTCTTTTGATTAAGATAGGCATCTAGCTTAATTAAAAGGTTAAATGAACACCATGTTTTTCATGCTTGATGGATGGTAAGCATATGCTCTCCCCTTAACTGGGTGACCAAAAAGCCAGACCCATTCACTTTTTGTGTGTGAGTGTGAGTTGAGTATATTGTGTGTGTTCTCTCTTTGTTTAACCAAAACAAAGATTGATGGAACTACATGTATACTTGCTTGGTTTTTTTTTTTATCTTAGAGGGCCTACCTTGTGGGAAAAAGTAATCACCCAAGGGAACAACCCAACTGGTAACACGCTAAAGCCAAGCGACTTCCAACAAGGATACAAATGTGGGTACTTGAAAAAAGGAAAGTATCACAAGGATAGCTCTAATGAGAAGGGAAAAAATGGTCTCTCGTTACATGGATTATCCCCCACGAATGAAATTCCCATACTAGAACCCTTGTTATATTTTTTCCAAAAACCTTTATCTATTCTTTGGTACAACAACAATCATTATGAAGGCATCCACATTCTCACAATTTTTAGTAGAGATGAGAAATATTCCATGGGAGATTCATGGGTATTGGTGCTTGGCTGCCTCAAGAAGTGAGTGTTGTGGAGGGGAGCCAGTGGGGTCAAGCATCTAGTCATCTACTAAAAATAAGTGTGGTTGGGGTAAAACCCATGTGGAATCCAAAAGAATATAGTCTTTCACAACCTTAGGAGTGTACATTGCTTGATGTGTCTTTATCAAAGTGTTTTCAAAACATATTTCAAACAAAACATCACCTATCGAAAGTGAAAAACTTGATTCAAAATTACATTCATTGAAATAACCAAGTCTCCAACTGAAAAATTAGAAAAACCAAACAAGCTTTCAAGAAATGGTGTTATAAATCCTTTTGGCACCTTTTGCACCTATTTTGGTGTCTTTTGTCTCTATTTTGACATCTTTTTCCCATTATGTGGCTCCTCTTGTCTATGTTTTGACACCTTTTGCAAATCATATAATAGTGACCTAGGTGACATCTCCTATCTAATAATCAGTCTCATGCTAGGAATCCTTAGAAGTATTCAACCAATCCTTAGAAAAAATAGAGTCTAAACATGTGTGTTACCAAATTATTTCATGAAAGATTAAAATCCGAAAACCCAATTCCAAGGTTCTTAGTCCTAGAGAACTTTAAAAACATCTCTCAATACTCTATGAATTTAGATAGAGGTTGGTCTTCAATTTTTACAAGATAGCTTCAAAGAAAAATCCCAACTTGTACTCGTTTTACTATTGTCAAAATCCAAGACTTTTCAAAAGATCTGAGTATCTTGTTTCACAAGTTTGAATGAAAATTTTAGAATTTTCTCAAGTCCAAAATCATTCCTTAGGTACCTTAGAATCTAAACTTGTTAAAAATGACTTCTACAAGTGGAATTTTCCAACCTAAACCAAGATCTAACATCACAAAGTACCAACATCATAAAATTTATCACATCTTTGATTATTAAGCCTAGTTTCATCATCAGGATTTATCATCCTCTCATCACGAAACAAACCTACATAATCAAATCAAACTTAGTCTCATTAGAATTTTTCATTGTATTTGACTTACTTGTAATCCTTGGTACTTTTCCAAAACCTAGATCAAAGTTTAATCAAAACTATAACACTTGTATGCATGTTCAAACAAGGTTGCAAAAACAAAGACTTAAGGAAAAAGGACTTGAAAATCAAAACATTGAAGAGTCAAACGATTAAAACTCCAACCATTGAAACTCTAATCATTGAGACACAAAAGCATAAGCTCAAAAAATAGGAAATTGAATCTCAAACCACCATGGCTGAAATAGATGAGGATCAATTGAATGCTTTAGCTCATCAAATGAAAAACCTTCAACAACAAATCTGGGATATGCAAAGGGAAACAACCACACAAATATATTTTTTGTTAGACATCTATTCTTATCCATTTGATAGAAATACATACATGAACCCTTCTCCACCAAAAACTACATCATTCAAGTTCAATTTCTTTGAATTCTTGAAAAAGTTAAATAATAATCCCAAATCTCAGTCCTCAAACACAAATGATATTGAAAAATATTACCACGCCATGCATCTATCTTCATCTCCCATAAGTCAAAATAAATCTCAGGATTCTTTCACTTAAGTCAACAATTCCATCCAACCACCTTCTTCCATCATACCTTCTACATCTAATGATTCATGCCAATCTCTCAGTCCAAAACATGGTATCATAGACTCCTTTACACATCAAGATCAAAGCATTCTTTCCACTTCATCCAATGATACCAAAATTCCACAAGTTCTTCAAATCTTTGACCAAGACCCCATCTCTCAAGAATTCTATGATGATCCCCTCCTTTCACTTTTCATTCACAATGATTCCTTTCCATCTCAAGATAAAAGTATCCTTTTGAGTTCTTCTTCCACCTTGTCTAATAAATCCATACCATCTCATGATTCCATTGCATCCCAGGAGCATGATAATTATTCCATCCTATCTAATGATTTCCTACCATCTGATGATCAAGATATGCTTTCTTTAAAATATTAGGATTTCATTTCTCATCAAGATCAAGATACACCTCCATCTAAGGATATCCTTTCATTCCATGAGGATGTTCATCCTTCTCAAGATCAAGATATACCTTGTATTCCACCTCATGATGGTTCGATACCTAATGAAAAGAAAGCTACTCAATCTTCTACACCTTGTGATCCTCTTCTAAGTCAAGATCAAAGTACCCCATCTTCCCCATGCCAATATCCTATCACACCTATACTAGCCATCCATGAACCATGCACCTACAAATTGGGATCCTCCACCTTTATCCACTCTGGTTTACTTCCAACACCTATCCTTTCATCCATATCATATCCTCCCCAAAATGGAATTGCATCTTGTTTCACAAACAATACATATCCCATTGCTAAATGAATGTGTCAAAGTATGAACTACAAAGGAAAAGGATTAGGCCTTCATGAACAAGATATCCTAGAACCTCTTTTTGCTCAAGAAAATCTATATTACCATGGCCTTGGTTATACACCTAAGTGTCCTAGTTCATCAAACCTTCCATCTATCCTAGGTCCTCATCCTAATCCACCAAACCTTCCATCTATCCTAGGTCCTCGTCTTAGTTCATCAAACCTTTCATCTATCCTAGGTCCATATCCTATTCCTCAAGAACAACAAAGGAACACATCCTTGATGCCCTTTCAAAATTCTACCTCCAACAACTCATCCATGATACCTCCATACCATTCATCTCCATCCATCTCTCTTATTTCTCTTGGAAGCAATTTGGGTGTCAAATGTCAAAATCTTCCATATCAAAATTCACATGTATCAAAGGATCAACATGTCTCCTCGAAGAGGCATGCAAAAATAAAAGAAAATTTGATCCAAAATAAAAAGAAAAATAAAAAAGGCCACAAAGGCCCATCAAAGAAAAAAGGAAATTTTCAAAGACGACAAAGTTCCATAAATCAAAAGGAAATTTCAAAAGGCCACAAAGGCCCATCAAAGCAAAAAGAAAAGTTTACAAAACCACAAAAGTCTATAAATCAAAGAGAAAAATCTCAAAGGCCACAAAGGCCCACAAAGAAAATATCAAAGTCAAAAATCATGTGGATTCCATTATCCAACATTCATCCCCCATTTTTCTCCTTTAATCCATACCTTTGGATAATTCATTAGATCTTCCATCATACCTTTAATAGGCCAACATTTATGAGTCTAATCCCCATTGCCATGGTTTATTAAAGGGATATTTGGTCATGAAACTTGATGATTAAGTTCTTCTTCCATCTTCCTATCATGCATATATATTATCCTCCACATTTCACACCTTTGATCTTGACAAGGTGAAAGATCTTCTTGAACATCATATATCTTATCGTATATGCTCTATCCATATCTTTCGTACCATATCCTTTGCCTTATCCATATCCCATCATTCTTTCTAAATACATCCTTTCTTCCTTTCCTTGGTCTTGATGAGGAATAGGGGAAAAATAATTGGACAATATGTTTGTATCTTATCAAATTGATCTTTCTCATCCTATTCATTATCCTTATCCTTGCATTCTTCCATTCCACATCTCCTAGCTTATCAAAATCCATGTCATCATGTCCCTTTGAAACCTTGAATCTTATCATACAAATCATATTTGAGCCTAGTTGTAAAACATTATCCAATCCTCATTTATTTTGTCAATCAATCATCAAAAATAATTAATCTTATCATCATCATGCCTTATGGAATCAATCATTCCTAGAATCTTAATCAATCAACTATTATCACCTTTTGACAAGAGATATGTTGCTTGTGTGACATGTTTTACAGTGAATCTTTCATTTTGATCTATCATTTGTCCATGGTTGTATCATCTCTATTGAGGGGCATCTTGTTCCTTCAATCGGTTGTATCATTTCATTCCATCTTAAATATTCTTAGAAAAAAAAAATGGATCAAAAATCCAAAAAAATTAGAAAAAGAGAAAAATATTAAAAAAAAGTGAAAAATCAAAAAGATAAAAAAAACATAAAATATAAAAAAGTGCAATAAAAGCGAGTAGTGAAAACCTAGCAATAGGCGTTATTTGTGAGAGGTTATATTTTCCATCTATTTGTGCACGTCGACCACTCAGTTTTTCTATTCGCTTTCGCCATCCATCTACATATCATTAGAGAGAACCATGTACATATCCTGGCATTGTGGTCATGTCTCACCATGGATTGGGGGAAAAATCTTGAGCTCACTAGGGGCAACAAACATTGAGCTTGAACCAATAGAAAAATAGTAGGAGGACAAACACAACAAAAACAATGATCATAACACAACCCAACATTGAACATCAATCACCATCATAAACACATCGAACATCCATATCATATCAAAATCCAAAAACAAGTCAAAAAAGTCAAAAATTCAAAAAAAGAGTTGTCTTGTTGAACTATGTTGTCTTTGAGCTTAAATGTAGGCAAGGCTAATCTTTGATGATCCCTCGAGATACCCTAGGTCAAGTCCTTTAGTGGTCCATTGTAATTAGTTGTCATCTCTCGTTTGTTGATATCTTGGTCTTGTAAATTGGTTGAGTCAGTCGAACTACATGGTCTTTGTGTGTATAATGTAGGAAAGGATAATCTTTGATCAGCCCTCAATGCCCCTAGGATAGGTCTTTGGGTTAGGTTCTTGGTCAAAATCTCAAAAAACACCTAAAAATTAGAAAATAAAAAAATCCCAAAAACATTAGAAAATCAGACATGAAATCAAATCAAAAGGATGATGCTCTTTTGAATCACGAGTTAATCATGATTAAACAAAAATGTTTAATTGTTGTACTTTGATTTTTGTTATCATATCTCTAGAGCCCCTCGATGATGTATCAAACTAGAGGAGTTAGGAAAGAGTGATTTTTCTTTGTTTGTTGTCTGTGAGTTGATCATTATTACTATGCAAATTGTCACGAGAAGTGTGCTACAAAGTATCACTGATGACATTCTAATTTGCATAGGAAAATGGTTAACTCTTGCCTATTTACGCAAGAAATACTCAGGTAATCTCAGTTTAATTATACTTAGATGCTTGTATTAAATTTCACTATCAAACATCATGGAAGTAGTACTTAGGTCATCGTGGTATAAATATACCATTGATGCTTGTACTCACTTTCAACATTTTAAAGGCCCAATGATGATAAAAAGAATGACAAATTGGCTGTTACAAATGACAACTTTTGCATAGAATATCTGCATTGTTAGAGTAGATTGCATCCATGTTAGTTTGCATCTGTATTTATGGCATTTCCAAAGTTGCAACAATGATGTTATCTCTATTATCAATGGATTGAGTACACTTGACATTAACCAAAAACACATCATTCTCATTTAGTTGCATACTAGTTGCATCATCGTTTACATACATTAAAAAACATTATTACATCATTCATCCATCCATGCATCACATCATTATATTTGCATTAGAAAACACAAAACGAAATGCATTCCATATCACTTGCATAATCATAATCATCTAATTCATTATTAATGGATTAAGAAATTGGTCTACTAAGAAGATTTAAAGACATCCAACAAAGTAAGATTTCTAAGAAGAAAAAACTACTAAAAAACATGATTGATTAACAAGGATATAATGCCCTTGTTATGAACATCTAAAACTAGTAGTGAAGATGAATTTATTATTACTCAAATCCAAGACTGATAAAAGACTAACTCGATATAAACATCACATGCCATTTTCATAATCACATCCATCTCACATAGCATAAAACACCATCCTTAAAGCATAAAGAATCATCAATCATTGCATTATCCTCTCATCATTGCATAATCATCATAATCATCATGATCATTATCATCTAAACATCATAACAATTTAAAACTAGGAACCATCACACGATCATACATTCATCCATTCATTACATCATTTATTTGCATTAGAAAAGAACAAAAACATAAAATGCATCATGTTTCATTGGCATAAAATCCATCACATATATCATATAAACATCATAAACACATAGAGATAGGATCCATAATATAGACATCATTCATAAAGAATCATAAAATCATAATGCATCAGTTGCATCATCATTTGCATCCATAACATATCATATCACCATCATGTAGAACATCACATAGCATCATAAATTAGAAATCAAATGCATGTATCACAATCATCATATATAAACATCATATAGACACATAGATCATAATCATCACCGCATATCATATACCTCAAAATGATGTCAAAGTGTACAAGGATATCCAAAGGTATAAAGAGATACACCAATATCAAAACTGGAAGTTATCATAATGTCTCAAATTGAGAGATACATCATCAAAAATTGAAGAAATTTCATAATGTCTCAACTGAATCAGTGTATACATCAGGTCTTAGTACATAATCAAGTCTCATTACATTAATCAATCCTATACTAGGGCATATCAATCAATCAATGAAGTCAAACCACATTGTCCAATCAAATCTGAATCCTCCTACACTAGATGCAAAAATACTCCTATGATCATAACATATCACAAATCAACAGTCTTTTCAATCATCATCATCACATCAAATCAACCTCCCTTTTAATGAGGTTTGTCAATCAATCAATGCAACCTCGCCTATCATGAGGTTCATCAATCAATCAATGAAACCTCGCCTATCATGAGGTTCATCAATCAATCCAACCTTGCCTATCATGAGGTCAATCAATCAAATTATCATTGATCCTTTCATATCATGAGGTCAATCATTAATCTATCAGTGATCCTCACCTATCATGAGGTCAGTCATCATCAATCTATCATTGATCCTCACATATCATGAGGAAAATCATCAACATACTATAATTGATCCTCACCTATCATGAGGTCAATTATCATCATCCTATCATTGAATCTCACCCATCATGTGATCAATGGAAATCTAATCTATCAACATCATCAATCATCATCAAATCAATTGAATGAACATGATCATCAAACATCAAACACAAGGAGGCAACACATGGGCATCAGTTAATCAATTTGGTAGGCTCAATCTTCTTTTTTCGAGAGATAAATCATTTATGTTATCATGGTATTATTGGTTTAATGTTGGATCATCATCACATCATTACAACATCATCACATAATCATCAAATCATTGACAAATCATCAAAATTCCAAACTTCACCGATTTATCTCTCGAGGGGGCATATATCCATCAGTACCTGAAAATCAATGTCTAGGACATCGTCTAGGGCAGAAAAATCTTTTATGAGCATCAATATAAAAATTTTCTTTGAAGCAATGTGTAAACACATTAATTCAAAGAGGGGAAAAATGTATACACCTAAAAACGGTCATCACCTTTAATTAATTAAATACTAGCTATTTGATTAATATTTCAACTACATATAAATAAATGCTCAATTTATTTATATTGTTTACCCTTCTCTAATTCTCCAAAATCTAAAAACTTTCTTCTAAATTAATTAAATAAAGAAGGTTCCCTAAACTTGTTTTTATTTAATTAAACTTTACTAAATCCAATTAGGAATTAGAGCACATTTCTACTACAACTTTTTGTGTGCCACCTCATCAAGGTCACATGAAAATAAATAACTCTAACTTTTAATTAGAATTATCCTCCACCAATTTCAAAAATCACATGGTTTTTCCTTCCCACACTTCCACCAATTTCAAAAAGCACATGGCCTTTTCTTCCCACACTTCCACCAATTTTGGAGCACATTATTTATTCTTCCCACACTTGAATCTTCCATCTAAATGGCATGTTGCCCATTGGTCAAGAGATTATTCCAAACACATGGCATGGTCTTTTCTTCCCACACTTTGACCAATTTTGGAGCACATGATTTATTCTTCCCACACTTCCACCAATTTTGGAAGCACATGGTCTTCTCTTCCCACACTTGAATATTCCATCAAAATCGCATGTTTCCCATTGGTCAAGAGATTCTTCCACACACATGGCATGTTGTCTTTGGTCAAGGGGACAACATCCTGACTCTCTTCATCTTCACCATCCATTTTTCTTATTCAAATATGGACCCTTGATTATTGCCACCTCACTATATGCTTGAAAAAGGCTATAAATACAACCCTTAGGACTTGTATTTTGCATCCACATTTTGAAGTAAAGTTATCATTCAGGTTTATCATTGGATCTTGGAGCATTTTGGAGACTTATAGCTATTATTTACATCATCTTTTACTTTGAATTTACATCTTAGCTTTAAATATTGCTTCATAGTTGCATTTTATCATCCATCTTGCATCATAGTTGCATTTTAGATTAGCTCATTTTTAGTTTGCATTTGAGCATATGTAGAATCATATATAGATCATTCTAGTTCAATACCATAGTATCCACCTCCACTTGTTCATTTATTATAAACATCATCATTCATCCATCATAGTATTCATTATCATTGTTTGCACATAGTTTCATGTAGGCATTCAATTAGCTTGCACGATGAATGTTATCTCATTTCCTAAGTAGTCATTTTAACAACCCTTTTTCTCATAGAAATATGAGGGCCAAACAGTTTAATAAATCCTAAGGAATAGAGGAAAATGAGACGTTCTTGAAATATTTGTTAACTTTCAATTTAGAGTAGTTTACTTTTCTTTGAATCTTTGAATATAAATTGTTTCATTAAGGTTTGTGTTGATACTAACTTTTCACATTTCACACACACACAAGAAGAATTCAAGAGAATAAAATTTGTGAGCTTAAGGTAAGGGCCAAACTCAACTAGCTTGAACATGGAGATAAAGGTTCAATTTTTTTTTTTCTAATATATCAAGGAGAAAGGGGTAAAGGAGCATATTGAGAAAATATGCCTAAATGGAACCTCCATTATAGAATAGGGAGACATTTTGAATCAATTCTTTTTGTTCTACAAGGAATTATTTCAGTCTGAAGGGGATAAGTAAGGGTGTAGCCAAGCAAGAAACATAGTCAAAGGGTTAATACTTTCTAAGATCACCAAAGAAGATGCCATAACCTTATCGAGTAATATAACCAAAGATTAAAAATTTGTTGAGTCAATAAGATTCAAAATTGAGTGTATTTCTTTTGCTATTTCTATTATTATTTGTCAATAAAAAACTAGTTTTTTATTAGTTTATATTCCTTTTTACAATTACATAAAGATACTTTAGTGTACATGGCTAATGGTAAAGCCCATTCATCCTTTATTCATCATATTATTATATTTTTGATGAATACATATTCAATCATTCTTATAGTCAAATATAAATTAAAATTATTATGAATGTTCATAAATATTCATAAATGAGAGAAGATGGTTTGAGTATATTAGCATTAAAAAATATATATACTTTTTTCAAGTTTAATTTTTAATAATTTAGATTGAATAATTAACAGTTGTGGGAGTTATGAAATTAAATATGAAGTGATTAGGGTACTATTTCTACACACAATGAAATAAGATGATATTTATGTAGATAGGAAAATCTATCATATTGGTTAGGAAACTTGATTTTTTTATTTGTCTTGGATTCTACTTAACTTACTATATTTTATTCATTAAATCCATAGATCTCAATCAATTTTGTAGGTGCAAATCTATTGTACAAGGTGCATATATGATATTGTTGAATGTGTGTTCCTGCTTTCTAATTCACCCTATTACCTTACCAAAATTTTGATACCTTGATAGCAGGACAAAGGAACAAGGTGGAGATAGGTAGAAAGGCATACTAGAAAGGAAAATTATGAAATTCCAACACAAGAACAACTCTTAGAAAATTGAATGACACAACCCCCCACACTTAGACTTTTTGAAAATTTGTAGCATCCAACACATTAATAAGAACATGGAGAATTTTACAAAAGATAACACTTTGGTGAAAAAAAAAATTTAGAAAAAGGAATACGTACTTGGAATCTTTCATGTTGGCTATCAATATTGGGTAAATAGGGTCAAATAAACTACATGGGAGAAAAAAAAAGTGAAAAGAGACACATCAAAATGGGATACCAATCAAACCTTCATAAAAATGTAATTCTTTGGATTACTTTCAAAAGGGGGTCTTACTAACTTCTCATAAGCCATGGATGGACATAATATTATTTTGTCCAATGAGTTTTCTAGGTCTTGGAAGGTTGAGGTGGTTTATATGGGGAATTTTATATGGATGGCTTAAAATTGTAAAATACTATCAAGTCTATAAACCATGAACACATGGACACCTTCCTAAGGAAATGAGAAAATATTAATAGTTTTTAGAATGGTTTCTAAATGGATGACTTGCTCAAACCTTAGGGAGAGGTCGTGGTTGCTTTGATCAAGCATTTCACCCTAGGAGATAGGTATGAGAAAATCTATTCATACTATTTTCCAATACTAAATCACCTAAGAAATAAAATAAAAATGAGTTTCCTATTTTTAACATTAGTATCGAGGTAGAACATAATATGTGGTAAGTGTTATATTGGGTAAGGCTGACATGCCATTAAATTAAGGATTAACCTTTTATTTTATGGGTTTGAATTTTCAAATACACTTCCTCTGTCTTTTCCTAAAATTATCAACCCTACCATAATTCCTCCTAAGCTTAGGAAAGGATCCAAGCAAAAAAATGGAAAAATGAGGGAGAGGCTTTGCAAATGGTTGTGGTTTGAAGCAACCCATGTTAGGATTTCACATGTGGGTGTGGGGGAGGCTTGAACCTCCTCCACACAAGCATCCTCCTTAGGAGTACGATCCACCCTAACTCTTGTGATTCAACATTTCCATGTTTACTTGCTCTATGCAAAATATTATTTCCTCTACCCTCACTCATGCAAGGCTATTTGAGGGGAAGAAGGAAATGATTATCCCCAATGGTTCTTGCAACCAATGCACCAATGATATTTTGATGGATATGGGTGTGTCAAATGTTGGTTCTAATGGTGTGAATAACAAGGATTCAAATTTCTATCCAAAAAGTTCCTTACTCTCAAGCAAGGGGTCTAAAGGTAAGGAAAATGATGACAATACTACTCTTGTAATCCATCTAGATGCAAACAAGCCAAAACCCCATGGGGGCACTAAATCTTCAAGGGATATAACTGTTGGGATATGGTGTTGTACACCATTGCATAAAATCATTTATTATAATGTTTAAATTAAATAATTATTTAGTTGTGATGCACCTAGGTGGTGTGGTTATTCACACTAGGTAATTATTTGGGGACCACTTTATGTTGTATTGTAACATTGTATTATTATTTAATGTTTGGGAGACATGTGATAATACTTTAATATTAGGGAAATATTAAAGAAACTGAAAAGTTAGTACCCAATATTAAATAAGGGTAGTGGTTTTGTGTTCACATGGTTTTGTGGCTCATGGTTTTATCTTACAACTTAGTTGTAGTTGTGTGAGCTTGAGACTATAAAAGCAAGCACATGTTTAGTGGTTAAGGTTGGCTGGGTGAGTGGGTTGTCATTATTGAGTCTTTTTAAGGAGTGGATATGTGAAGCATGGCATGGGATGTGTGGATTCATGCTTGGACACATGAGGATGCATTGAGAGGCTTGATTCTTTAGAGGTATTCATTGTAACTCTTGCATTTATTCATTGTTGAATAATATGATGTTGTATGGATGCTTTTGGAGGCTGTATTTTTCCCTCTTAATGGTTTTCCCAGGGTATATCTTGTGTCATCTTTGATGGGTATTTTTTCTATTCTCTTGCATATGGATTCTAAGTACTTATTTGCATAAATTTCTCTTTTGGGTTATGTGGAAATTATCATTAGATGACTTCAAGTTTCCTTACAATAAGGGGTTCAACTCCTAAGAGGGTCATCGAAGTGGGAGCATGCTCTAAAATTAGGAAGCCTCAAAGAACAAGGATGCATCAAAAAAAGAAAAATAAGCGTTAATCCTAGTAGGGAAAGGGAGTGTAGAACTCTTGTCTAAAAAAATAGGAAAAAAATAGTGCTATAATCCTAAGCCCTATGGCCAAAAGGATGGAAATAGAACTAAGGATGCCTAATTTTTTCAAGAAATTTAGGCTTGAAAGGGACTCTATTGCCAGTATTGAATCCAATGAACCTTAACTGCATATCCTAGAATGTGAGGGGGTTGGAATCCCTTGACAAAAAGAAGATTTTAAGAAGGTTCATTAACCAATGTAAAAGTAAGGATGTGGTTCTCTTGCAAGAACTCAAAGCAATTGGGTTTTCACTAGAAACTAATCTCAACTTCATTTCAAGGGAAACTTCACACTTTATCACCCAACATGAGAGAGGTAAGGGGAAGCTATCCTCATCTAAAAATAATGGGGTCAATATGTCTCCATCTTTTGAAACTCCTCTTGTAATAGGGTAGTTTGGATCATCTTAAAAAAGGAATGACTCCTCTTTTGGAATCTGCTCTATCTATGCACCTAGTGCATATGGTGAGATAATTAAGTTTTGGAAATGCTATTGTGACCTTGTATTTTTACCGTGGATTCTTAAAGGGGATTTCAACATGATTGAGAATCCAAAAGACAAGTTTGGTGGGGTGGATATGGAATGGAAAGGAAATGAGAAATACTTCTAAAAAATGATGAAAACCAAAGTAAAGCTGGTTGATCCCATTGAGGGGTAGAAAAGGGAATTTCCTAGTATTTGGTATACATGGTGCAATGCACAAAAGAGTAATAGGAGGATTTACTGTCACCTTGATAGTTCCTAAATAAATAAGGATCACTTTATTACAGATTCCCTTAGGGATGGGTTCAAAATTGAGGTACACCCATACACCCTCTCTAATCACCACCCTAACAAAATAAGGATCCTCCTCAAAAAGAGTCATGAACGTGAAAGTAAAAGAGGGGGATTCCTACTCAATACTAAGCTTCTTAATGATAGGGATTGTGTTGATGTTGTGAAGTCACTCAAGAATATCAATTGATGGATCTACAAAGGATTACATGCAATTAAAAGGTGGAACTTGAACACTAAGGGATGGAAAATTTTGTTTCAAACAATATGGAAGAAAAGAGCTATGGATAGAAGGAGGGAGGAGGGGCTCCTTCAAGAGGAATTGCTCCAATCTAAAGCTTGCCTATAGAAGTATCTTGGGAATGAAGTCTTGGGAAGTAAACCCATAACTGTTAAAAAATCTCTAAAGAGGCTACAAAACAATAGAATTCAAGGACTCAAGATAAGGTCTAAAATCAACTAGCGAGAGAATGGGGACAATTTTTCCAAATTCTTCTTTAGATTCCTAAAGGAGAGGAATATCAAGGAATAAACTGAGTAAGTGAAAATAGATGGGGTGGCATACACTAATCAAGAGGACATCAAGGGCCACTTCTTCCATTTCTACAAGAATCTTTTCACCTATGAAAGGGATGTTGAGGGGATCTCTAATGCAAGAAGTATAATTAAAAAATCATTCCCAAAAAGATATAAGGGAAAGAAGCAAACGATCTTTGCAGTGAAATTTATAAAGAGGAAACTAAAAGAGCAATATTATCGTCACAAAATGATAAACCCCCATAGTAGATGGACTCCTAGCAGAATTTTACAAGGTCTTCAGTGACTAGATTGTAGATGATCTCTTCCTAGTGTTAAAAGAGGCTCTGGAAGTTGGCTCTCTAGAAAGAATCATTAACAAGTGTATTATGAAATTTCTACCCAAGGAGGGAGAAAAAACACTAATTAAGAATTGGAGACCAATAAATCTGTTAACTGTATCCTTTAAACTCCTAGCAAAGGTATTGGAAAAAATATTGGTAAATATTCTACCAAAGTTCATCAATAGTACCCAAATTGGGTTCATTAAAGGTAGGTACATTTTGGAGAAGTTAACTACTAGTTAGGAAGCAATGGAAAGGGGAGGGACATCCAATCAAGATGTAGCAATGTTGTTGCTTGAATTTGAGAAGGCATATGATAGACCCTAGTGGAATGGGCATATAACAGATTAACTCTTGAAGCTTTTGGATTTCCTGAAGCCTTCTACAACATGGTGGTTACACTGTTCAAGGATGTGGTGGCACAAGTTGATGTCAATGGTTCGCTTATAGAGGAGTTTGTTCTAGAAAGGTCAATTAGACAAGGCTACCCTTTGGCCCTTTCCTTATTTGTTATTTCATATAATGCCTTGCACTATATCCTTAGGGTTAATGATATCACACCAAAGGTAAATGGTAAAATCCTTCCAAATAGAAATGGGTTGCTCAATATCCAATTTGTAGATGATACTACATTGTTCCCTTTACTAAATAAAGAAAATATATCCAACCTGATGGAGAAGTTAAATACCTTTTGTTCTACCTTAGGAGCCAAAGTATCCCTCTCCAAATCCATCATGTTAGGTTGGTAGGAGAAGCCTCCAGATTGGCTAAGTAAATTTGACATCCAATGGGGAGGTCCCCAAAAATAGGTCACGTATTTGGGCATCCTATTTTCTATAATTCCCAAACCTAAAAGAGACGTGGCTTTGGATTAAGGGAAAAATTGATAAAAAAATTGGAAAGTGGAGTAGGCGATTCCTATCTCTAGTAGGAATGATTCAAGTATGTTAGAAATATTATCATCCTATAACTTATATTTTGATTATGTGTGGCTATTTAATAGCTATTAGGTTGATGAAATATAGAAAAAATAAGATGCTTTTTGTGGTCAAACGAGAAAGATAAGAGGAAGAAGCATGTAGTCAAATGGAACTAGTGTTGTCTGAGTATGGTAGAGGGAGGGTTTGGGTTTAAAAACCTAAGAACCCAAGGTATATTCTTGGTAGCCAAATGGATCTTCAAAGCATTAGAAGGGGAAGAATCCTAGAAAATTATGGTCAAGAATAATATCCAAATGGAAATCCCCAAGGATGCAAAGGCTTGGAAATGTCTCCTCCTTTGTGACCTCCTTAAAATCTATCATCCTATATCCCCTAAAGGTTCAGTTGTGTTTAAAATCATTTGGAGAGTGTGGGAGCATATCAAGGAATACATTCTAAACTCTCAATACTTCAAAGACAATATAGTTCCCACCCACAAATCAATTTGGTGGAACTGTGTGCATAATGGTAAGCCACTAATACTCTTGTAAGGGTGTTTGTCCAAAAATTAGGGCAACAAAGGAATAAAGCACTTTTTTGATATCTTTAAAGATGGGTATTTAAAAGACTTGAATCAACTTAGTTCTGACTAAAACCTACCTGCAACTAACTAGAGAACCTACTCAACAATAAAGGAAGCATGCAAATAAATGAATCCCCAGTTGAATGAAAATATAATATAGAGTATTATAAAGAACTAAAATTGAGTGATGTAACCAATCTCACTAAAATACAAGCTAAAATAATCTACAACACTCTTTCCAACAGAAAGAAACTTTAAAACACTTAAACAGGGTGTGGAATACTGAAATGAGCAAGAATGAATGGTCCAAAATCTTTTAAAATAATTGGTCACATGTAATTGATCCAAAAAAGACCTACTTCAAATGGCTCCTGATCTATTAGAGATTTCCTTGTAAAATAAACTCCGAGGACATTGAAATATGCAACCTATGCATGGTGCTTGAAACAATAAAACACATTTTTTTATTGTATATATGAAAAGGAGCTATGATTTTTTTTTTGTCAAAATAAATACATATAAGATGTTAATTGTAAACCCAAACATGACAAAATTATTTTATTCAAAAATAATAAACTTGAAAAAGAACTTACATTATTTTGGTCATGCATTTCTACTAAAATTTTCTAACTATCTGGAGAGCAATGAATGATGAGAGATTTAATGAAACAAGGAGGGAACTTATTGAGTCTATTAAGAGACTCACATTGTATAACATTTCATTGCAGGTTACAATGACTATGAAGGTTTCCAAATTCAAGTTCATCAAATTTCTGGAGGAGGGAACACTACAAATCAACCTCATGAAGTCAAATATGGTGACAAATGGTAGGTGGGAAAACTTAGCACAATTTTTTTTCTCAAAGCAATGGAGGTTTTTTAAAAGGAATTCAATGATAAAGTGATCAAAGATTCTCACAATGAGGAAGTTCCAACGTTACTTAGAATTGAAGACTTTACTAATGAAGAAATTGTTGCAATAGAAGCTCTCTTGGGGATGAAGAACCTAGTGCAAGAGAATAGAGATACTACAATTCCATGGTGCAAGGAAATCTACTTTGCTTTTATGGCAGCAGATAAGGAAGGAGTATATACTTCAATGTAATTTTTGATTTAGATATGATGTAAAGTTGTATATGGGAAATGTAATCCACTGATATTATTTATACCTATATAGTTGAAATGAAAAATGCTGACACAATGTATATATGTAGATAAGCTATGTACAAGGGTTCAAGGAACTGTTTAGGGATCTGAAAGTACATGTAAGAGGTAGATACAAGTAGTAGTTCTACAACAAAAATAGACTGCAATTTTTTGGTGCTTCAACTATATCTAATACAAAAAAAAGATCCAAGCATCAAAGAATACTTTAATATTTATTACCCCTCCCAGAAACCACTAATGTTCCAACCCCCCAATATTTCCAATTGAAGATTGGGATAGCCTATTGCACCCAAATTCAAGTGGTTATTGTAACTTAAAGGGCCCCAATTCACCTCAAGTTCCTAAGATAAAATGTTGTTCTAGGGTGATCAAAATCTTGATGCCTCTAAAACCCTCTCAACCTATGGAAACCCCTATTATCAATTCTCTTTTCTTGGGGGGGTTGACAAAGGTAAGAAAATGATCTCATAAGGTCCTTCATCTAGGTCCCCTAGTTAAGATGCAATGTTTTCAAATCAATATGCCTCAAAAAATGCTATGAATGCTAATATTGAGGGTGTTGTTATTAATTCATAATCTAATTGTTCATAAACATAATTTTAACCCAACCCTAAATTATTCTTGTGAAAATTGTGATGCCCTTAAGGGAAGAATTCAAGCCCTAGAAGAAAGATTTGAATTATTGATACATAAAGTTGTAGGTCCAAAATCTTTAAATCTCTATCATTTTATTAGCGCCATAAGTGTTAAACCTAAAAATATATACCTCTAACTTACAATTAAATAGTGTAACTTTACACCAATTTGTTAAGTTTGGAAAGAAATTATTTGAATTTAGGATCAACTAGACCCAGGGGGCTTGACTAGAGGTGTCTTGAAAAGGATTAAGCACAACACAAGATAGACATATGGATAATTTTATATAGTAGTACAAGTGTGTATGCCTAACCCAAAAATTTGTCACTAGACTAATTAAAATAATGTAATGCCTTGCCCAAATCACAAGGAAAAACTTTATTGAACAACTTATTTTTGAAACACAACAACTACAACAACAAATATATGACATCAACATGTCACACTTGCACAATAACATGCACACAAGTGTCACATGAGTACAATGACACAACAATTATAAATACAAGATGACATAACCATTAAATAATCAAGGTAGCAACAAGGAAACACTAACCACTCATGGGATAAACCCACCATGATGAAAATATGAGAGAGAAGAACTCCTACACGATGATTGGTTACAACCCATGATTGTGTTCTTTCATAATACAACACTGGGATAATATGAGGGGATTGTCAACCTCAAATCCACATCTAGACTCACTTAACAAATCTAAATAAGGGAAATCATTCACTAGAGGATGCCTAACTAAGAACTACAAACTTTCCACTAACTGGAATTTGATGATGGGTCACTCAAACAACCACAAGCTTCTCAAGATGTCCTGTCACAATATGACATCACACAAGTAGAAGGATACTACAATAGAACACCCCATGACCCATGAGGAATTTTGAGAACACTAGAAAGATTGACCATGAAAGCTTACAACTTTCCCAAGACTTCACAAGGATAGGTGCATAATCTCCCTAATGCTAGGTTTGAAAAATAGGAAAATTTAGGAGAATTCATGCAAAACAATACAAGAGAAAACACAAGTCCTCAATGAAGACACTTAGGGACAAGCTTAAGATACCAATAGAATCCAAGGAAAATGAAGATAAAATTTTGTTTATAGGGTTTATCGATATGATGTCTTGAAATCCAAAGGAACAAATAAGTCTTAAGAGATAGATAACTTGACTAGGTTTTTGAAGGTCTAATAGATGAAAAGGATCATCATGGGAAAGGTACAAGGAATGAAAATTATCCAAAAGGGTCTATAGGATAAAAAAAAATTTGACTAACCATGGTAGAGAGTATTTACATTATATTTTTTGTATACATAATGAGGATTCCCCAACATAGAACCCAACAACCCAAACAGAGGTAGGTGAATTTTATTCTATCAATGCTCAAAAATAGTTTTCCCCTTTGTCAATCAAGCCAACCTAGTATAATAACAGGTTGCCCTTGTTATGTCCTTACCCTATAGTGTGTTTAGTGTTATGAGTAGTCAGCTTGTGGCTACCTTAACTCTTAATTAATTAATATTATCATTATTATATTGTTCTTTAGTTATTTAGGTCAGCCTAAGGATTGTATAGGGTTATCTAGGTCAGCCTAGGTGATATCCTAGGCATAAGTATGGTATATATAGAAGGTATAGGTAGGTTATTATCATCATGTTGAGTATTGAGTTCTTATAGAAGTTTTTTGGAGGTATCCCCCTTGAAGTGGATTACGAGGTTTACCACTTAAAGTGGCATATTATTATCAAGTAATTTCAGCATATTTCATATTATATTCTTGTTTTGCAGTTTATTTCATTACAAGTGGTATCAGAGCATGATCTTGGCAAGAAAATGGCAGTGTAGAAATGACTTTCTAGAAATGATGGTTCTAACCAATTTTCTAGAAATGACAGTGTAGAAAAATAGTTGGAAAGAAAACACATTATTTGTAGGTATTGTGGAGGTGAGAATCATATGAAAAAAAACTTGTTTGAAGAAGAGGACTAATGAAAGACAATAATACAAGCCTAAGAAAGAACGATTTGAGAAAGGAAAGACAGATAAACAAATTTTTGTAGCCATCTCCAGGAAAGTAAAATCAAGTGTAGAGGTAACTTCTGAACCTGAAAATAATCTAGAGTAAAGGAAGGATACTTTGCTTTAGATTCTAATAAAGAATAGATTTTATATTTAGGAGTAACTTTTCATATGACTGGAGATAGATCTTTATTTATTTATTTTAATGAAGGAAATAATTCAAATCAATAAATCACTATTGGCAATAAAATGAAACTATCAATTCTAGGAAAAGGAATTGCTAGTGTAACAAATGGAACTTTGAAAAATGTTTTACTTGTTGAAGGATTGGGGGTGAATCTTATTTCATTATATAGAGTTTCTCAAGTTGGATATGAGTTTGTTGTTACTATTGATCAAGTTATTGTAAGATATAGAAAAGATCCAAAAAGTGTTATTATTATTGGTAGACATGACCATAAAGAAAGTCTCTTTAAATTTGTTGGATTTGTTGATGATGAATACACACTCTCCCATGCTTTTGTTGCTCAAAGTGATTATATGTCAAAATTGTGGAATGCTAGATGTGGACATACAAATTATAGAAAATTACAAGACATGGTTAGAAAGAATATGGTTAGAGGATTAACACATATTTCAGCATCTAAATGTGCATGTGAAGGATGTGTGTTAGGTAAATACCATCGAGATCCTTTTGATTTGGGAAAATATGGAGAAAAATTCATCCACTACAACTTATTCATAGTGATTTATGTGAACTAGGATATTCTTCCATTTCAGGTGCTAGGTACTTTCTCACTTTCATTGATGATTATAGTAGACAAGTATGGGTTTATTTTCTTGAAAGGAAAGTGAAATATTTGAGGTATTTCAAAGGTTTAAGGCATTAGTTGAAAACCAAAGTGGAAAAGGAATTAAATGCCTAAGGACAAACAATGTGGGGGTGAATATTGCAATTCTGTATTTGAATCATTTTGCGAAAAATATGTTATTAAGGTAAAAAGAATAGTTCCATTTACCCCTCAACAAAATGAAGTAGCTAAATGAATGAATATAACTCTTTTAGAAATGGCTCATTGTATGTTGCATTTTAAAATTCTACATAATAAATTTTGGAGATTGGTTGTCTCTTGTGCTGCACATATTGTGAATAGAATCCCCAACAAAGCCCTCACAAATTTCACTCTTGAAAAGCATGGAGTGGAAGAAAGCCTCACATTGGGTATTTAAAGTATTTGGGTGTATTTCTTGGGCTCACATCCCATAATAAAATAGGAAAAAGCTAGAACCAAAAAATCATAAGTGTTTATTTGTGGGCTATAGTGAAAAGTCAAAGGCTTATAGATTGTATGATTTGGAAATTAAAAAGATCTTTATTAGTAGAGATGTAAGGTTTGATGGACATTCACAACTTACAGCCACAAATGATTTCCACATTTCAGATATTTTACAAAGAAATGGAAACTCTATTAATGAAGATGATATAACTAATAGTAGTGATATAGAAGAACTTCTAGCTAGACAAAAGACGAAGAGTATTGAAGAGATATATAGAAAAAGCTCAAAACTCCAAGGAAGGAATGATAGTTCCCTCATGGAAAAGTCTTACAAATAAATTGTAAGACCTTGTCCCTTATGGCCTTGTTGATCCTATTAGGTTTTGATGGTTTATATGCTATATTCTATGTTCTTTCATGTTGGATAGTACACATGAGTGACGGTTGTTGCTACACCATGAAGATGTTCATATTCTTGATTAATCCTATCTAACAATTATTGTGAATTCTTGTGATAATCAGATGAGTTCCATTCTTTGTCTACATAAAAATGCAATGATCAATATGCTCAGTTATTGGTAATATTATTATGTATATTAAGTGGATTACATTAGGTGTCATTATGAACACAATTATTGATATTCAATGTTACTTAGAGTAGTATGCATTATAATATAAATAGAATATTGACATAAGTGGTGATACTTTGATAACAAATAGTATTCAATCAATTGTTTATTGACTCTATAACAAGTATCATGCGAGTAAAGAGTGTTAAATTGCATGTTACTTGTGTAGATTAGTGGATCTGATTTTCTAGTTGATTACTATTTTTGAAATTTTTAATTCATATGTTATTTGTATTAATTTTTATTAATCATTTATACTGACACACTTTCTTGGTTGAGTAAACATGTAAAAAATGGCCAATGTTGATTAGGGGGTCACATAGCTACTTCCTTTATTGTATCCTTGTCAAATATGAGTCTTTTCATGGGCATGTGATTTAACCTTGTTTTGCATGGTATGGGTTGTGTATATGTGGGAGTTGTTTTATTAATCCCTTGAGTCACTTTATTAATATGGTCACTTATTTTATGTTTTATGAAGTCCTTATGTGGTCTTAATTGTTTAAAAAGCTTCCTAGGTGACAGGTTTATGGGGTAGGGGTATTTTTATTCCTTAAAACCCCTTTAATAAAGTCTAAAACCCACTCTAATTACCCACTTATTAAAAGTGATGAAAATTGGAGTTGAAAGGGTGGTTGGAAAGTGAAAAAGGTGGTTTCCTTTTCCACTTCTATTTATTCTTTCTATTTTTGAGAAGGGGGTTTTTCTCTCTTTTTCTTTTTAGTTTGTTCTTATCTTTGGGATGATTCCTCTCTCTCTTAGGAGAAGTTAGGAGAAGATTTCTTGATGGATAAATGAAAAGAATGAGTAAGGAGGAGTAGAGGAAAGGGCTTGGAGAAAAAGAGAGATTCTTCCATATTTGGGTTGGAAAATCTCTTGGTAAAATCTACCCTTTATGGTTTGAGTTTTGTTGATATGTAAATGGATGTTGGATGGTTTTATTTCCTTATATATATCTTTTTTGATTCTTGTTTAATGTGTATGTTAATTTATAGTTGAAATCTATTTTAATTTTTCATTTTGGATCCTTTGTGATGATGTTGTGTGTGTTGGGATTTGTTTTGGGGTAGGAGTTCCACTTTGTTAAATTTGTACATGAATAGCAATTATATGTGTTAAAATAAAATATTTGAGTTATGTGAATGAGTGGTTGATTGGTGTCAAGATTGGAATGTGAGCCATGTGTAAAATAAGTTTGGGAGAACTAAGTGGCCCTTAGAGTTTGGAGGTGGATTGAATCTTAGTACTATGGTTGGGTGGAGAGCCCATTGGCCAACATTATTTTTTCTTCTTTGTGGATATTTGTATTTTAGGTACATGTGTTCAGTGTTGAATAAGAAAGATTATCTTGGAAATTTCAACCTATGGATTTCAAGATAGAATCATGTTGGTCTTGTGAGAGTTTGCAAAGTTATTAAGAACCTATGAATGCTTTGTCATTTAGAGTTCAATTATGTTTGAATGTGTTATAATTTACTGGTTAAAATGGAATAAGGAGAATAAAGGTTAGTTTTTTTGTCTTGGAGGATTCTAGAATTCAAAGGATAATATTAACTTAGAAAAATCCAAGTTTTGTTGAGATATTTTGTGTATAGAAAGTTGTTATGCCAATGTTTAATACATACATTTTCCAACTATGCTTAATTTGTATTTTAGTAAATTTACTAATGTATATTCTAGGGAATTTATGTTGTATAAATAATCAATAATAATTTTAGAAAACAATATCAAAGACTCATCCTAACCCATTTAATTAATCAATTGTTGAGGTTACAATATTGACACCCCTATGATAAACAATAAGCTGTTTAAAAGTAGTTTCACATATTTGATCATAAAAGCTGATAAAAATTCTATTGAAGCATACAATTGAATGGGTTTTCTATTATTAGTCTCAAAAAAAAAATATTCAAAAATTGTATTAACACATATCACCAATTATGATTTATTAAGAAACCATTGACATCCTTATTCACAATAAAAGTACGTCATAAGACAACCTTACATGTTTGTTCACACAAAATGGAAGAAAAATATTTAAATGATAAAATTTAAAGGGTTTCTACAAATATAATATTTATAGAACATATCAAAAAACCAAAGAAATATAGTAAACCAAATAAAATTTATGATTAAAACATTACCGTCTCCTACTTTAAAACTAAAACAATAAATTGGAAGAAAAAACAAGTTGAGTGAAACCAAGTTAGGGTATCATGAAGACAAGAGAAATCTAAAGGAACTCTTCAATCAACAAGATAAAAAAATTTAGTAAAATATATTACATGGATTCTTAAGTTAGTTTTTAAAATTAGTTTCTAGTTATCCATTAAGAGCCTTAATTTAATAGTGCTAAGAAATATTGGTTCCAAATTGTTGATTTTATTTGTTGTTTTATTTTTAGGTTTGTGTTCCTATTAGAGAGTAATAATTTATTTGGTATTATATGTATAACTAATGATAATGTTAAGAGAAAAGTTGGTAATGCTATCATTAATAAAAAAATAGGGATAATATTAATTATCTAGATATTATGAGTGTTATAATCTTTAGAATATATATTTATTTGTTGAATCTCAGTTGTGTTTACAGTTTGTCCTTGATGAAAAAATCTCTTTCAGTTTGTTCTCATTGATAATCTGTCTCAGGATGGTTCTCCTTGCACGTCACAGGTTTTGGATGTTTCTCTTTCAGGCTTATTCATATCAGTGTGAGAATGGCAGAGTCTCCCTGATCCACTTTGAAATGTCTAAGTTGCCTATCAGTAAGACATTTCAGATGTCATTGCAATTGAATTTATCTAACAAGCTGCTGTGGGAAAGACTTCTCTTTGGTCTCGGCAATAGAATGTGTTCTCTTTCGGCATATGTTATACCGTCGGGCAGAGGTCTTAGCGAAGATATATTGTTTCCCTAACTAGTGCATGTGGACATCTATCGGCAAGAAATTCATGTGGTTTCGGCGACTAAGGATGATCTTATCGGCAAAGGTTGTGGCTATCAGGGTGGTGTCTCATCGAGTTCTATATGTCTCTCTGACTTGTGCACATGGAATGGTTCATCGGTGTGAGTCAGATGGTCAGGCTAACGTCTTGCCGAATTCAAGATGTCTTGGCGACAGGTGCACTTTGGGATCCCTTCAGCGTAAGTTATGATCTGTGGTAGGAGGTCTTGGCGAGTTTCATTTGTCTCACCGACCGTGCACCAAAAGATCTTATCGGCAGAGGATGAGGCTTTGTTGAAATGTCATAGTGAACGTTCAATGTCACACCGACCACTGTTGGACAACTGCCTTTGGCAGGACATTCTGGAAGTCTTGGCGAACTAGGGTGAGCTTGGGATGTTTCAACAAAACAAGGGGTAGTCTATATAGCGTCTCCCTAACTTCGTATTGTCTCAGCGACACGGGGTGAAAAGTGACTCTCAAATTTTTTTTTTGAAGTCTACAAGAGGTCTCAGTGATATCGTTTGGTCACAGCGATTGTAAATGAAAGGCTTTCGGAGAAAGGGTGGTAAAGTCTTAGTGACTCAGAGTGGATAAAGTCTTTCGGTGAAACTTAATGTATTCTCTGAAACGTCTTCCCAAAAGTTGAAGGTTACAGGGACTCTCAAGAGTAAAAAGGGCTTTCAATGTGTCTTAGTGTGCTCTTCGAGAGGTCTCCCCAAGAGTGATAAGTCATGGCGATTGTGAACGAAACAAATGAACATCGTTGAGAGATATCCTTGGGTCTCAGTGAAAGCTCGTAAAGATAAAATTTTTGATATAATAGTTTATAGTCTGTGAGATGTTTCACCAACTTCATAGAGTCTTAGTGATATCTATGAGAATGACTGACTGCGTTATAAATTGCTTTCGATAGAACTATCTACTTGTTCGAGTGAATTGTTACGAAGACTCAAACTCTGTGGCCATTTATGGAAACTTCAAAATACAGTTGCAGGTTGACATCATGGATTTGCATCGAATCTCAGAACCATTACATGACAACATATTCATTGAGTTTCCTCTTTGAGTAGTTGTGTTTTTGTTTTAATAGGATGATTTGCAGCTCTATGGATAAGTGCTACTATTGATTTTTAATCATCATCGACAGTCTGTCAGTATTCAGCTTTATATTCAAAAAATAGCAAGAGAATTTGAAGATCGGGTGAAAAACGTTTTTGAAGATTTCTTCACAATCGACATACTTGAATATGTAATTAAATACCTGTGTTGAAAAGAGTAAGGGTTGTTGATTTTGTAATTCTTAGAGTATCATTCCTTGTCTATATGGAAATGTATGAATGAACTCTGCAGAAAGATATGTGCTTAACTGAAAACAAATAAATCCTCTGAGTCACTATTATTGTTCAAAACATAATTTGAGGGGTTGGTACTCCTTGAGATGGGTGTCTCAAAAAGAGGGGCTAGTGCTCCTTGAGTGGGTACTAAAAAATCAGCCTATAAGGCATTGTGAACTTTTGTTTAAAAGATTAAGCCAAGAAGGCATTTAGGGAGTGGTTTTTATACCCCAGGAGGGTTTTCCACTCGGTAAAATCTGGAGTCTTCTTGTTCTTCTGAGTTCCCTTTGCTTTACTGTGTTGTTGATTATTTCAGTTCACTATTTGGGTATTATCTTTCTCAATTCTATTTATGAATGATTACATTCAACTCATGAATGCATTAATCACAGTATATTGAGATCAGATCTGTGCTATAGTTTTGGAATTTGTGAAAATTACTAAAATCTATTATAACACTGATTCACCCCCCCTCTCAGTGTCATTTTAACTCCAACATTAATGGGGGCGGTAGACTAACATAGAGTGTTGAAGATAGTATTATTATAATGTTAGCAAGTGTGAATAACCAAATGAATGGTAACAAATAAAGGTATTCATAATACTAATATGGTTGTTCTTGAAGTTAATGTTATTGTGGAGATTTAATGCTAACCTTATCAATATTATGTTCCATGTTTTTGTGTAGTTTAAATGAATACAAATGATGTTGTCAATTAGTGTAAAGTTGGAGCAATAATGTTTGATTTTAAAAATGAAAAAATCCTTTGTTTTTTTTTATATTAACATTGGGTGTATACATTATCTGAATCATCATAAATTAATGACTACAGAATTCCTTCATGACATTATCATTATTATTTCTCTATTCCCTCTTACAAATTTAATTGTTGGATTAGTAGAGAAAGTGTATACCTTGAAAAATATTATAAATTCAATTTGACAGCTAGGAATGCAATGGTGGTGAAAGAAATGATTTTCGAGACCTCCAAGGTGGTGAAATTTAGGTTTGAAGTCACTCAAAAGTGCATCCAATATAAACCCTAGTGCAAACCCTAGCCTTGATTTCCTATAAATAGGAATTTGAGTGGGAAAAAGGCTCATTTGTGCACTTGGAAGTTGAAGACTAGAGAGTTCTAGAGAGAAAGTAGCTGGTAGGATGTCACCCGTTTTGCACTTCAAGCATTGAGGATACCACATTCTCACCTTTTGACGACTTGAGGGTGTAGGGGATCTAGTATGTACTTCATACCTGCCTCATGTTTTTTCTATTTTTTGTACAGTTTTAGGGCTAGGAATTTTAGTAGGCAATTGCAATGAACAATAACATTTACCGCAATTGCAATCACGAGTGATGTATGTGACTATGGTTCACTGCAACTATCACTTCACATTACAAATACTAGGGATGGGTAGTGGGTTGAATGCAGTGCAATGCAACTATAAAGTCTGCCACATTTTCTTCCTACATTGCTCCTACAACCAGGAATGACACAATCAACAAAATGCATCACATGTGCTTGCAGAAACTACACATGTGAAGGGGAATGACACAACTGACTAGTCTTTGATTGCAATCAATTCCCAGAGATGAATTTTTTGAGGTGTGTGACACAATCGTAGTTGTACGACACAAGTGCAAAAAATAGTGACGTGATTGATTTCTATGACGTATTTTCCAAGTACAATGGCACGATTGATTGGTTAAAAATTTGCAGGAAATTCAGGATGAAATGTCTTGTGCAAGGTGAGTCAAATAGGTCTAATTAGGGTTTTGGATTGACACAATGACCTTTTCTTATGATGATAGGTTGTTCTTGCCCCTATCTATACTAAGGAGTCATGACCATTGAATTTTTGGCTTTAGGATCAATTATATGATGCTAAAAAGCATGGACTAATGCAACTTGGGCTATACCACACTACCTATATGCCCATTGTCAGGGAAAATTGAGGTTTGTTGACTGCATTTGTGGAGAGGTGGCACTCCAAGACATTCTTGTTAAATTTTATAATCAAGGAGGCGATAGTGACTTTGGAGGATGTGTACCAGGTACTCAAACTGCCGATCCAAGGAGGGTGGGTTAGATATGATCCTGTGCGAGGACTGTAGGCCATCCATGACCATTATGATTATGAGGATGAGATAGAGCTCAGCATGCATGGCTATGAGATCAAGTGGGAGATAATGGTAGAGTGGTATGAGAGATATGATTGTGTTTTATGCACTTTGATTATGGGTGTTATTATTCTAGATCGTAGAGGGCATGAATTTCTAGTGGGTGGGAGGGGAGATAGAGGAAGAGATGATGATGGTGGAGATGTACACGGGGAGGTGGTGGAGGAGGGAGCGGCTGACAAAGGAGGATGGGGAGGCAGCGAGGGAGGCCAATATCACTAATTCAAGATGAGGGTGCAAAGGAGAGAGCCAAGGGAGAGGGAGCTAGAGAGGAGATGGTGGTCGAGGAGAGGGTGGTTGAGGAGAGGATTGTAGAGGAGAGGCTAGAGGAGAATATTCCACCACTGGAGGTGGGCCATCAAGATATGGAGATGGAGGAGGTTGAGGTGGGGGAGGAGCACTAGGAGGAGGAGATGAGAGAGGCTAAGTGGATCCTCTGAGAGAGGATTATTATGAGTGTAGATGTAGAGGAATTGGAGGAGGTGGCACTTGGAGGAGGAGATGACACTGTTGACCAATAAATATCTGATTTATAGGAACGGTTAGGGTAGGGTACAACCAGGATCCAAGCATTGGAGGTAGAGGTAGGGGTTTTGTGGATAGAGAGGGATGCAACAGTGATCAAGAGCCAACAGGCTGATCAATGGGTTATAGATTTTATTGCTACTTGTAGGGGGATGACCATAGATATGGCCAAAGAGATTTCCAAAGCTAGTAGGAGAGAGCAGTAATATTGTGATATATATGAGGCCAAGGTACCCCTTGATAGGAGAGCACTGAGCACATCAGAGGCATTGAGCAGTGGTCATTCTCACAACAAACAATCTCATAACAGGTCAAAGAGCAGTGGTAGAGTTTCAGGGCCAACATAGTCAAGTCCATATGATAGGCCACCTTCAAAGCACAGGTCGTTAGGGTCACCATGATGAGAGGAAAAGTAACCATCACCACAACCATCCTCATCATGGGACAAGGGAAACTCAGGCTAGGACATATTTTTATATTGTATTTGGACACATATATTTTTGACCATTGAGCCTATGAGCTCCATTTTTTTTGGGGCACATCTTGACATTGTACTGTGACACGTTTTGAGCAATATATATGACAAGATTTTGGTGGTGATTTGTGATATGCATTCTTACATTGTGATGTTATATGATTATGATTATGTTTATGATGTTTATGCATTTTTATGATTATGCAATGATTCTATTTGCTAATGCTAGATAATGGATGACTAGTGCATGCTTATATGTGATGATAGAGGCTTAGATGGATGTATTTAATGTTTTTATGCTTTATGTATGTGATACGATGATTATGTATATTATGCTTAGTGCTTTATGGATCCAATACAATGTTATGTTATGATATGATTAATTCCATGTGATGTTATGAATAATGAAGGTGATGTAGTGTTTATGGAACACAAATGCATATGCAATGTGATTGTTATGAAAGGATATGAATATGTGATATATTATATGATAACCTACTATTCAATGCAATGTTATAAATGAAATGATGATGAGATGATTAGGATATGAATTTATAGATGAAATGCACATGCTTAACATGATATATGATGTGACAAAATTATAATGCCATATGGATGCAATCTATGTTTTGTATTTTCTCATGCAAATAAATGAACTACTATGATGATGCATATCTATAATGTTCCCTAACATGATTATGTATGTAGGATATTTTTGTGTTACAGGACGCTATCAAGATGCAAGTAGAAAAAATGTTAGTGTAGAAGATATGGATGTTAGCATGGCATTAGTGGAGGTAACATAAAGATGAATATTTTACTATGCAGGGCTTTGCATTAATCATCATTGTGCAGTAAAAAATGTGACAAATGGATGAAAAAAACCATGGAATGATATAGACCAAAGTGTGCAAGGTCAACCCATTGCAAAACAGATAGTCACAGACAAGGAATATCCTAAATCATACTAAAGGCAAAGTTTCCCCAGTATTTTTTCCAAGACAATCCACAAACAACAGTCAAAGAAAAGATGAGTTATGAGACATCATCATGTCTCTAAATCCTTCATCCTCAAGGTAGCTAGTAACATAAATTGAAATACAAATAAAAAAAGATAAGAGAAAGTAACCCAACAAAATCAACACCCATTCAAAGTGTTTGCTAATAATTTTTTGCCAATATTTAATTGACTAGGTGATTTATGGATTGATTATTTTGACAAGGCCTGGTTTCAGGAGAGGAAACATGTCGTATAAGATATCAAGTCTAGTTTTGATAATGTAACCACCTGTATAAGGATAATGACAAAATGACAATGTCTGATTTACAGGAAGGAAAAATACTAAATAAGAAAAGTAATTGACTATTTGACTATTTGATATCGGTCTGGTGTTCAATTTTTTTTACAACTATCTAATTTGATTGGAAGATTTGTTATTTTTCTTTTTCTTGTTGATTCGTGACTTGTCTGAGGTTTTGAGGACTATTGTGTCCAAATTGAAAATGTCTAATTTATTGTGACTGACATGAAAAATCCTAAGGGACTGACCTAGGTGGCCTCATGGGCTCATCAATAGATGGCCTTGCCTACGAAACAATGTGTAGAGACCTCATAGTTTGACATGACTTGACTTTGTTTTATTCACAAAGGACAGAATCATGAATGTTGACTTGATTCAAAAAACCATAAAGGATTGACCTAATACCTTAGGGGCTCATTGACAGATGGCCTTGCCTATGTTAAGTCATAGAGACAATGTAGTTCGACATGACTTGACTGACGTGACTAACTTCAACTCTATTTTTGGGATTTTTGAAAGTTATTTAGATTTTTTGGGTTTTGACATGTTTAAATGATTTTTTTGGATTTTGAGGTTTTATGATTTTGTCTTTTGGGAATATTTGATTTTTTTGGATTGTGATGTTTTATGATTTTTTTGTATTTTTTATATAGTGACCTCCAACATCAAACACAAGATCCAATGAAGACTTAGGTCAATTATTTTCCCATAGTCGGGTATAAGAACAATTTATTAGGGGTGAAATGATTATGGTGAATAGGTATGAAAGGAAAAAGGATGCATAATGTCAATCATTCCAAGTTATGGAAGGGGAAAACCAAAGGTTATTATAGATGTCATACAAAGTGGAGTGACAAATGAAATGGATGGTAGGAATCAACTAGAATGACGATAGACGATGGAGCAAAGATTAACTACACATGGTGCTTGTTTGCTAAGTTTTCACCATGGTACTTATCCAAAGCTCCATCGAAGTGGTTTTCACTATTGGACAAACTATTTCTCTTTACTATTTTCTTATTTTTAATTTTTTTGGTGTCACTAAAATGCCTATTTTCCAAGTTTCAATCAAGGTAACATTTTTTAATTTTTTTTTTTTTGTATTTTTCTAGTTATTACATGGCTCTCTAAAGATAAGTGTAGAATTTGCACAAGTGCAAATTGTTGATTGGTTTTGACAAAGGTTACCCTTTAGGAGTTGAAATCTGATATGCTCCTAATCTGAAGATTGTCGTGACAATATAGGGACCCAACCAATTCAACTCAAATTTACCTGGATTTTCCCACTTTGCTTGATTCTTAGGTTGCCAACGTCAAAGTGTTGATTCAAGAATTTTTTATTATAGTTGCGATGAAGATGATTCTAATATGCTCATAGATGGGCCAATGCGATTTCTCTCTGTTCAACTAGAAATTTTAACTCATGTAGTCTTGATATATAGTAGTCATCATCATCAATTTTCCCTTGCATGGATACCCTCAAGGAATGTAATTCGACCTCAATAGGTAAGATGGATTTAGAACCAAAGACTAGTGAATATGGAGTGGCATTGGTGGGAGTGAAAATACTGGTGTGGCAGGCCCATAAGGTGGGGTTAACCTAAAGGTGGAAGTCAAGAATAGAATCATTGATAGTATTTTTAAGGATTTTGATAATGGTTTTGTTAGACACCTTAACTTGGTCATTACCTTGTGGATTGTATGGAGTGGAGAAATGATGCTAGATGCAATTTTTTTTGTAAATGTGGCAGACATCTTGGTTCTTGAATGGAAAATCATTGTCAGTGATGATGGATTGAGGGAATCCATACCAAAAAATAATATAGATGAAGATGAACTTTGAGATTTTTTTACTAGTGATGTATGCCATAGAGATGTCTTCAATCCATTTAGTAAAGTACTCAATCGTTATGATGATGAATTTGTGGCAATTGGAAGAGGTGGGATGGATCTTATCGATGAGATCAAGTACCCATTGGGTGAAGGGCCATGGCGATGTTATCGAACGGAGCTCCCCTGTTGGTGCATGTATCAAGTCTCCATGAATCTAGCATTTCCAACACCTTGAAAAAATGATATGAATCTCTTTCCATTGTGGTCTAGTAGAATCCTCCTCTCATGATCTTCTTGGCTAGGGTTGGACCACTAGAATGGGCTTCACATATACCTTCATGTACTTGACACAAGGTTATTTGTGCTTCATTGGTATCGAGACATCACAAGAGGGTATTGTCAAGGGCTCGTCTATAAAGGGTATCATAGATGATGACATATTTAGAGGATTTTTGGATGAATGTCTTGCATTGGTTGGCAGAGAGGTTAGGGGAAATGATATGGTCATGAAGGTAGTCATAAATTTCCTGGTACTATGGGGAGTTAGGACCAACAAGTTCATAGACCATCTTAGACTTGGGGATGCCAAAGGTAGAGATCAACAATTATTCTACCAAAACTTGTATACTGGTGCATTATTTGGGATATCCAAGAGAGAGGTGATTGTAGCCATAACATCTTTTTTTTTATCTGACTATGAGGGACCTGATGAAATATAATATCAAAATATTGTTTGAAACTATCCACCATTCATTTGCATGGAGTAATATTTTTGTCCTTAGTGTCAAAATCATCATTGACCTATCAGATTACCACTTGGGATTCACTATATACTTGCAAGTTCTTGATTTTTTGCTTGATTGCCATACGAAATCCTATGAGGAGAGCCTCATACTCTGCTATGTTGTTGGTACATGGGAACAAAATTTTGAATGATTTGGATATTATATCACCTTGAGGGGTGATAAATAGTATGCTCGCTCTTGAACCATGATTTATGTGAGGCCCATCAAAGTACAATTTCCATGTCACTGGTGTGTCTAAAGTGAATATAGACTCATCTAGAAAATTAGGGACTAAGGGATCAGATTTGGTTGGTGCCTCTGCAAATTGGTTGGCAATGACTTGTCGTTTTATTGTTTTTCATTCAACATACTAGATATCATACTCACTAAGTATCATAACCCATTTTTCTTGTCATCCTATCAAGGTTGGCTTATTGAGGAGATATTTCAATGGGTCTATCTTGGTGAGCAACTTTGTCTGATGGTTCAACCTGTGGTGCCTAATTTGTTAAGTAGCAAAGGCTACCACAAGATAAGCATGTTCTATAGGACTATAATTGAGTTCATAACCAACCAAGGTGTGATTGATATAGTATATAGCTCTTTCCCAACAATCACCATCACTATTTGCAAGTAGTGCCCCCAATGTTGACGTAGTTACTGAAATGTAGAGGATGAGATGCCTCCCATCAATAGGTGGCATTAGAACTAGTGGTGCTAATAGATAATCATTGATTTGTTGGAAGGCTTCTTGACACTTATCTATCCACATGAATGGTACACCTTTTCAAATCAAGTGTTGGAATGGGTGGATTTTGTTAGCCAATTGTGTTATGAATCTTCTAATAGTCTGGAGTCTTCTTTGAAATGTGCGTAGTTGAATTATGTTGGTGGGTGGAGGCATGTCTATTATAGTTTTGACTTTGGTTGGGTCAACTTCAATGCCTTATCTAGAAACAATATAGCCTAGGATCTTTCCTGTCGTCACTTGAAATACACACTTCTCGGGATTCAGTCTCACTTTATACTCTTCCAATCTTTGATTTTTTTTTCAAGGACTCATAGATGGTCTCCTCGTGTCAATGATTTTTCTAGCAAGTCATCCACATAGTCTTCCATTAGAGTATGCATGAGGTCATGGAAAATTGTCATCATAGAACATTCGCCTGTGGCCCCAACATTTTTGAGTCCAAAAGGCATGACATTCCAATAATACATTCCTCATGGAAACATGAAGGCCGTCTTATGTTGATCTTTAGGAGAAATTCTAATTTGGTTGTACCTTGAGAAGCCATCCATGAGGAACAACATCTTGTAGCCTGTTGTCAAGTCTATAATTATGTCAATGTTTGGCAAGGGAAAGTCATCCTTTAGACATGCTTTATTTAAGTCTCAGAAGTTGGTAAAAATAGAGATCCCACTTGTTGGTTTTGTCATTAGCACAAGGTTAGAGATCCACTCTGTGTACTTGATAGATTTGATGAATCCCACATCTAGTAACTTTTTCAACTTCAACCTTGACGAATAATGTAATTTGTGGGTACATCTTTTTAAGCTTCTATTTGATAGGTTTAGCAATACAAAATAATGGAAAATGATGCAACACCAATTCAAGATCTAACCCAGGCATGTCAGCATAGGACCAAGAAAAATTGATTATTGTTCCACAAAGAAAGCACAAAAGTCAGGCTGCTATGATTCAATCAGTGATGCTACGAAATGGATAACTCTATGATTTTCATCTATGCCAATGTTGACTTCCATTGATTGTTCAATGAGTATCGATAATTTCTCCTGGTTAATGGGAAGAATTTCCAACCCTCCATCCTTAGGTGCCTCGAAGAGGTTTTCACCCTTAGATACGTCTTTTCTTTTTCCTTTTCCTTGGTCTAAAGGCACCTTGTGGTTTTCACCTATGGACCTTTCACTTTTTGTTTTATCATTTTTACTTTTGTGACTAGAGGGGTGGAAAAACTCCCCAATATATGCCATGTGATCCAAGTCAATGGTAAATCTAACTTTATGATCGCCACTAGGAATTCCTTCTCATAATCCCTTGAAATCAACAATGGCTTCATCATTCTCAAATACATTTAAGATGGGTGGTCCTTGTTGGTCCCAGTCGATGAGTTAGGGGTAGACTAAAGGCATTCTATCATCAGTAGTGTCGAGGTTTAGAGTAGACAAGGTAAAGATGAAAGATTTTTCAGGGTCTCTGGTCATGGTGTTAGATAGGCCAAGTTAGGAAAGAATATTTTCTATGTCATATTCACAAGAGACAAGGGAGTCCCATTCATATTCATTAGAGTCAGTCTCAATATAATCATCATCACATGTCTTGAATTTTTCAGGGGTTTTGGGTGTTGCAGATGTCTCAATATTCTCAGAAGCACTTACTTCCTTGGTTGAAAGCACTTTAGTACTAGGAGCACCAATCTTGATTGGTTTAAACCCTATCCCTAAGCCTTTTGGTCACTTAGATACTAAAAAAAGTTGTGACATCACACTATTGTGTAGGCCAAGCCCACTATGTCCATCATAATCTTGAAATGCATGCACATAATCAAAAAACCTAAACAATATTAGCATGTATAAATGATTTTCTCTTTCAGTATCATGTAGTTGTTCAAACAACCTAGCAAGATTAAATAGTGTGGTGACTTTATCCCATGGAAACTCAAGTAAAACACCACCTTCTTCTAATCGATGGAAGAATTCCATACACTTAAATCACTTGAATATTTGGATGAAGTCCTCTAGTGAAAATAAAACTCTTGCAGTAGTTCCTAGTATAGTTGTACACTATGAAAAGATCAATTACCTCAAGCATCTCATTCATTCACTGGTACACAACATTTAGGACATGAATGATGTCTCACCCCACACCAAAGCCATTTCAACCATTACATTGCTAACAAATTCAATATAGGCTAACCCCTTTGGTTGGTTGTTTCCAACATCTGTCAAAATGATTGAAATGCTTGGATAATGCCTCTTTTGTTGCTGCACAATGAGCATTAGAAACAAAACAATCGTTGAATTAACATTCTCAGAGTTTAGACTAGGGTGTAAACTCTAAATATTGAAATGCCAATCCACATATCACTACACCTATATGCACTTGATGCACACTCCATTTATATTTTTTGTCCTTTTTATGTATGTTTTGCTTCTAGCTCTTGTTCAGTATGACTGTCAAGAAGGTAATTATAGTCATTAAGAAGCTTTTGAAGTATTCACTATAGTCATCAAGACTACCCTGTTTATAGGTTAAGGGATCTCTTGTGATAGAGTTTACAAGTCACTACCTTGTTATGTAATGTATGTCCTTGGATACCATCACCCCTTATCTTCAAATTCTAACTTGTCACTGTGCATTGTTCCTCATAAAGTTTGCATATTATAGGTATATGAGCTTTTGTTCTTTAAATGAAAATTTTCATTTCACCTTCACATAAGAGCCATAGCTCCCACATGCCCTTTCATGATGGATGTCTTCCATGATTTAAGCTTTCCTATGAGTATCAATTCTTATGAAACCATCTACTATGAAATGACCATCATCACTAGTCTTCCTTAAGTCTAATTTTTCATAAGCACTGTTCTTTTACATCTACAACAATAATGCCTATGTTTTTTACCTCATATGATCACTTGGTGCTATCCTTTTGCATAGACTATCTTCATTTCTACTTCTAGGCCTTATGGAAGGTATGAATATCCCCACTAAACACCTAATCATGCATTGTAGATTCTTTTTAATCATCTATATCTGGATTCATGACTTGGTCTTTTATCATCCTTATGATTGTCCTCTTTGGTATAATTAAATTAGGGATACACATGGACTAAACAAAAGCAAAGCTCTGCCCTAGTGAAAGAGATTGTAACCACTTGGGATAGCTATGAAGTAACCCTTGGTTAGAGAAGAATCACTTAATAAGACATCAAATGAGTTATTCACTACATTTGCATCTGTGGATATGTGCAAGATCATGATGGAAAAAATAGGCCCTTAAGTGGCAATAAAATTCAGAAAAATCAGAGTTTGGTAACTTGATATAAAAATTTGAATAAGTTATCTATATTATTTCAAAAATATGTAAGAATAGAATTTGTAAAAAAATGAATTTAGTTTTTAAACTACTAGGTTTATTTAAAAAAAAAAAATCTATTTGGTGAAAATTTGAAATTCTAATGCAATAGCACTTAAATTTTAGGAAAAAAATAAGTAGGTGTCTATCTAACCACCCTAACCACAATACAATGATAATATTTTTTGATAATATTTTAAATATAAGTAGAGGACTCATGTCCCGATGTGATGCATATTTATTTTTAATTTTTTCCCAAGTGAATAATTAATTATGAATTTTTTATTACTTCTTAAAAATATAAAAACTTGTATGTCTGACCAACTTATATATAAAAACATTGATGTTCTACAGAAGCTACCTGAGGTCAAAAAAATTGAATGTAAAATGATATAAACTGTATTTCACTATAAAATTTATTTCCTATGTGCTCATTTTCTTATTTTTTGGCATGGAGATCTTGCAAAATAATATAGTGCCTTGCTGATAGTTTGGGTCAATTGACTATCAGCTGATCAACCTGTTTATTTTGACCAAGTTATCCCAAATAGAATGTGCAGGTAATTAGGTTTACATTGACTCTTCTTTGACATGCGTTCACACCAAGAATTTTCCACATAGCTGGATTCTTTATCCCAGTCATCTAAATCTAAAGCCAGATGGACTAGAGGAATGTGATGAGATTCAAAATCTGGCTAGAAGATTGAGTTGGAGTAACAAATGTATTTTTTCCTAATAAAGAGAAATTAATTTGAATAACTAAAGTCCTAAGTGGTTTGCTACAAACATGCCTCATGTTGATTTTGGTGATTTCATATTTTTATTGAGAGAATATATTTCTAATTCCCTTAAAGTATTGAAGAAAATTTCCTTTTGATAAATGTTTTCTTTTAGTTTCCTCCTTTAATCTATAACATAGGAAACAACTAATTTTTTATCTTTCCTCTTAAACTATTAGTACTCCTAATGACAAAAGAGGGTAAAAGCCAAAGACTATAAAGGTGGATGCTCTTGATTGTGCTACCAAAAATTGACCAAGAATACGATTAATCATAGTTGTTGTTAATGAAACAAGGAGGTGAAATCATTAGTAATCTTCTAAATTCTGTAGAACTATACCTTTAAGCAATACTAATATTTTTCAGCATCTATAAGAAAACCAAAGAACTAGTTAAAGAGTTAAGTATCCTAACACCAGATTTAGAGGACCACAATTGCCCATCCCAATAGTAGATTCAAATGCATTGGCTCCAAAATAATCAACAACATAAAAAATTTGCAAAGGGGTAAGACAATAACAAAAATCAGTTGGATCGGCTATTGTACTATGTGGTTCTTGAAATTGAAGTTTTTCATTTTACTAATTCACCATGTAGTATTCCACTAGGTTTATGACAACATGCGAATTTGGATGTTTGATGAAAAACTGTGGTGCTTCTACTTGGGAAATGTCTACAAGGTGTGTTTCTTACTTGGGAAATGTCTACATGGTTAGCAATACTTGTGTATAAAAATAACTTTAATACAGACCATACTTTGCACCCTTCGAGCAAGCTATTTGCAAAGAATGTGTGACCTAAAATACCTCACAAAATATCCAGAGCAAATTGTGTACAAAATTGAAAACAAAATTAAGGGGAGATAACAAATACATACAATGTTTCAGTTTTGGCAACATGCACGAAGAAAATAAAAAAATGAAGGAACGAAAGGATAATTACCAATTGGTGTTACCTGGTATTGGTCTTTAGGTATCAACAACCAAATTGCCCGAAAAATCTTTTTTTCATGTCAATCCATCTGGATTTCATCACACATCAATAGCCTATTCAACTATTCCACCAACTCCTTTTTCCTAAGTTCCTCCTCCTCCTCCTTCCTGCATTCCTCGTACATCTTCTTCAAATATTCCTCTAGGTACTTCTCCCTTCTCTCACATTCCCTCTCCCAATATTCCTCCCAAGTTGCGTCCTCTTCCAATCTCATCTTCCTCAGGTTTTCTTCCTATGTGCTCATTCTTATGTTTAATCTAGATTCTTTGCTGTAGGGGAAAACCCACAATTTTTTTTCATGATCCGATTGATGTTTACTCCTTTTTCACTTATCCCCCCAATATTTGTTTACATTTTAGTCATTAAAATGTTTTAGTTATTCCAATAAAAAATTAGACATTACACTAGTATATATTCACTACTTAGTGTGTAACCAACCAACAAAGAAAAACAAATTTAAACATATATTGGTGCAATTATGTTTTCAACACAAGTCAACTTGCACAAAATAAAGTCATTTATGAATTAAATAAAGTACAATGATGTTTACAATAACCACTCCATGCAAGTGGCTTAAAGCTTCTAGTATATTGTATTTACATGTATACATAAATAGTTAATGGTGCACAATGTCACATAATTTAAAAAATTATAAACAGTTAATGGTGCACATTCTGACATAATACAAAACATTGATCAGCTTTATGAGCTATCAATTGCAGATTCACCCACACTTCCCTTCACATCCTCATGCATTAACTCCATCTACTTTTGGTACCTGCATAGAGAGTTAATGGTGTAAGGCTCCCTAATATACCAAAAAAATAGTATAATTCATATATCTGACTGAATTCAATAAAGCCACCTATTTTGAAAATTAAACCAAATATAAAATTGATTTCCTAAAGGCCATGACAGAACTTAGGCATATATGGCCATTGCAAAATGAAATGACAGATTATTTCCCACAAAAATTCAAATTTGAAACTCAACCACCATAATTCAATGCATTCAATTTACACATTGTAATGATTTAATAAGAGGGAATTTCCAAGCATATTTTCATTACGAATTCTCCTCTGCTTTCACAAAATATCCTCTGCAGAATTTAGAGCTTAAGAAGGAAACTTCTGCACATTCCTCTTAAAAGGGAGCTTATTCAGGTCGATACACCCAAAATAAGTAAATTCATGTTTTTATTTATCAGTATATTGGATTTACATTTATGTTGTCTGGTTCATTATTCAATATTCTCTTTTATATTTATGTACTTAGTGTTTACATTATTTGTAACACCCCCGCCATGCAACCCTAGGGGAAGTTGCACTTAACAACATAAACGCAATAACTTATTTTTTTTTAAAAGCAAAATAAAGCGAATGAAGGTTCACTACACAATTCCAACAACCCCTAGGGTTACACGACTAAGCTTACATTAACCTGCTTATGAAACATGAATTAAAACCATTGCATATATTTGATTAACAGTTAATTGCACATACATTCCATACATGAGAAAATTAAATCAAAGATACAAGATTTCCACATGATCCCAATGATATGCTTTACATTAAGGTTACAAAACTCATTCCCCGAATGAGATACTTCTAGAATATAAGGTTATAATATACAACTTCCACCTCAATGCAAAGAGGGGTATTAAATTACATTTATAACTGAAAGAATAAAACATGAAGAACTGGGTCCCACAAGCTCTCCAACTGGAAATCTCATCCAAAGAACATAAGCCGACCCAATGAAATAAGATGCATGTTCCACCCAACCATGTGATACCTAAAGGCTCACCCCCCGTGCTAGGAGATAGTAACAAGGATTCCTAGGCAAGACCTTCAACCTTAAAACATATGCTACACAAAACTGAAATGAAATAAACACAAGTACCACATCACAAGAGTTGAATGGCCATACGAACAACTCTAGTACGACTCTCACACCACTGACATGAGTCACATTGCTTCCAGACATAAAATAGATCGAGAATGTCACTAGGACCAAATACAAACTGTTGACTTAGGAAGAGTGTCACCACATAACTCGTCAAGGGATATCCTCTGGGAATCTTCCTAGGCTCCGACCCCCACCATGGGTTATCTTGATGGCCTCTACCGAAATCCTGACACCCATGCTCACTCATGCGGAATCAAATACCTCTCATGAAGATGAGATAGATGACCATTCCATTCTAGGCCTTCTCATCTCATCCCAAGTCTAGACAATCCCTTGGGTCCATTAGCGAGGCATAATTAATCTTGTTTAATGTTTGATGCAACCTAAGCTTCTAAAAGATTATTTAGTTATCACTGAATTAACCAACTTGCAAAGAGTTTCCTTGACACTACTTTGTGTGTCAGCCCCCTTTGGAAGCCACTCCTCTAAGACAACTCATGGAGTAAATCCACACTCAAGGGTACACACATGTGACCTAAGGAGAATGAATCCTATACAGGACCTCAAGTCCTCACATCCCATTCTCAATAACTGGGTTAAAATTGGATAAGTTTTGACGCACTACCCCAAAGAATCCAAAAGTTGACTATCAGAATGACAACCCAAAATAATAAATGAACCCCTATCTGGAAGACTTCAAAACATTTACTATATTCTCCCAACATCGAGAAAGAACAAATAAACACTAAAAGCATTTTGAGTAGTTAAATAAACTAATGTTCAGATTTCCTAAATCCAGTCAATCACAGTTTTCATTTCTTGCATTTATCCAATTAAATACACCAATTTCATTTCACAACATTGAAATAATTAAAAGCCATTCATTTATTCTAAGTTTCACAATTAAATTCCATAATATACCCAGGTTTTCCATTTATAGTGATATTGTGCAAATGCTCAACAAATTTGCAAGAACAAACTTAAATTTTTCCAAACACAAAAAGGTTTAAGATTTTAGTTTGAAATGGAGGTTTTCTTTCAGTTTTCTTCCTATTTCATTGGGTAAGTTTTTGTTTTCGTTTTCATTTCAAAATCTATCAACAAATTTGTAAGTTTGAATGCATTTCCCATGGATTTTTCTTGAATCTAAAACAACATTTCAAAATTTAAAACTCTTTCAAAATGAAGCAAGAAATTAGGAGAAAGAAAAGAAGGAACCTTGTGTTTTCTCCCCAAGTTTGAAGCTTTCAACAATGATGATTTCAATCTCCTCTTCAACTCCAAATTCAGCCATAGCTAAAACAAATTCTCCAGCAAAATCAAAAATTCCATAACAAATGAAATTTTCATTTCTTACATAGAACTTCCCCAAATTTGGTCAACCCCCAAAAATATCCCACCCACTAAATTTATTGGGCTTTTGGAGGATATTTCTTATTTTCTAAAATTTAAAAAACACATTTATTTTCAAATCCTATTTCATTGCATTTCAAAATTTCATTAACAAACCAAAATCTCAAGGTTGCAATAATATGTCTTATTCAAAATTTCCAAAATGTGACATTTAAATACATGTCTATTTTGTTATTATCATTTAACTTAAATATCTAGGATGATTTCCATTTCCATTATCAATTTAAATTTAAATATGCCATAATGGAAAAAAACTATTTCATTTAATTTTGCACCATTAACCTAGTTAATCCATAGACTAAAAATGATTTTATTTATTAAATCAAAATAACCAATGGAGTAAATTGCATTGCAACATTGAAACTAAATATGTTAAATCATCATTTAGATCATATCTACCATTTAATAACCATTAAAATAAGGAAATAAATAGTTAACCAGAGAGGAAAGAACTAGATTAAACCCGCTAAACCTGACGATAACTATGACTAGGGTGACGACTTGGCACGGGAAATCTAGCTACTATCTCCCAATCGATTACCATTGGTCAATGGAAACGCTCAAACTTGTGAAGCCAGGTGGAGTAGATGTCATGTACCTGCCAACCTGCAAGCGAAGAGTATGTTGAACATGCAATGTACATATATATATATATATAATAAGACACATCGTGAAGCGAAAATCTCAGAAATTGTAGGGCGCTCACAAGTGAGCGATACAATCTCGTCCCCTTCACCAATACAGATGATAACATATAATTAAAGCAAAAAGCATTTTAAAGCATAAAGCATTTTAAATTAAACAATTGTTATGCTAATTTAGAACATGCCATGATGATAACATATAATTAAAATCCCATCACATCAAAATATAATGTTTACATCGCTTAACAAATAGCGGTCCAAAAGTAGCCAAGTATCAAACTTAGAGTGCTAACAGAAATGAGGCATACATAAAAACACTGATCAATCAAATGAGCAAAAACGGAGGGGTGCTACATTAGTTTCAGCCTCTTTGTTTTACATTTACGTTGTTTTTTCAATATTCAATATAATCTTTTATATTTAAGTACCCTCTAGTTACATTATTTTCAGGCATATTGTTCTACATTCTTGTTGTCTATTTCATTATTCAATATACTCTTTTATATTTATTAGGCATAATGTTTTATTTATTCAATATACTCAGTGTTTACATTTATGTTGTATGTTTCATTATTCAATATACTCTTTTATATTTATGTAGTCATTGTTTACATTATTTTCAGGCATACAAATAATTTTTCTTTCACTCAGTTGTTCAACTTAGCATTATCCATTATTTAATCATATCGTAGTTACATTATATTTATATTTATGTACTCACTATTTACAATATTTTCAACCATACAAATAATTTTGCTTTCAGTCAGTTGTTCAACTTAGCATTATCCATTATTTAATCATATCATAGTTACATTTTTTTCACCTGCATTCATAATAAATCAAAGATAATAATGGAAACATTATACCATACATCAAATATAATAACAACAAAATTACCTATTTTTTAATCATATCACAGTTATATTCTGAATCCCTCTTTAAGAATCATGAAGTTGAATGGGTATACAATTTTTGTCCTAATTTATTGACTAATTTTTGGATTAAAATTTACAGAGAAATATATATATATATATATCATGTTGTGTACGGTTTCATCATAGCAGATTGTATATATATATATAATATGATAAGAATGTGTAGGGTTTCAACATAGCAAATTGTATGTATATATAAAATATGATAACAATATATAACATTCTTTGTAAATACAATGATATATTCTTATCAAATTACATACATGTACATACACACACACATGGATATATATATAGTTTGATAAGAATATATCATCGTCTGCAAAGACGATGATATATTCTTATCAGACTGTATACATACATACATACATACACACACACACATATATATAGTCATGCCATGTACTGTTTGATCATATCAAGCCATGTAGAGTTTACATGTGGTCGGTAGAAATTTGATCCACCTCTCTTCACCTGCAATATTGCTTGTTCAACAATGGATTTTTTTTGGGTTTGACGGTGTTTGCGTGCATTTTGGCGTGTTTAAAAATCAATACCGTGTATGGAATTAAGAGTTTGACTATAATAATTTCTATTTACAGGTGATTGGTAGAAAAATGATCCCTCATGAATTATTCTATCTATGGCATCAACAGTTTGACTGCTATGCCTTTTTTGGACATTATTCTATGAAGTAATCACATGTAATGTGATTTAAAAAAAACATTGACAAAATTTTCACCAAGTATAATCATGAAATTTAATCACATGAAGCTTCACAGACAATGATATGTTCTAATCAGATTGAATAAATATTTCTGCATAGAATGATATGTTCTTATGAGACTGTATATATATCTATGCAAAAAATCATATATTCTTTGTTGCAATAACAAGTTATTCAAATTTTACTATCTGTGCAAGTTAAGTGGAAAATTATGGCACCTGCTAGAAGGACAACAAGGGTTGTAGGAAGAGGAAAACACACCATTAGAGTAACTCATGGGGTGTACTTCATTAAAAAACGACCTCATGAGGAAGTTCATACAAATCCCAACCCAGAAGATGTTCCTGACTCTGCGGATGAAGCCACCAACACAACAAAAGCTAAACCTCCTGTTCAGCCAAATGTTCAACCTGTTGTGCAACTTCCCTCACCTGTACCCATTAGGAAGTGGACATATGTTGATATGGAAGGAGCAGTTAAGAGTATTGAAGAACACAACATTTCAATCAGGGCAAAAATAATCAAGTGGGGTATGCCACCTAGTATTTTGAGGGTGTGGTTGTTAGGATGCACCACCATGAAGAGGATGTGTGTACAATTTTAACTAAAGAGGAGGAGATTGAAGTTGTTGAATGGTGAAATGAAATGGAAAAATTGGGCCATAGACTACAAGTAAATAAAATGCAAGCCATAGTTTCCCATATAACTGCAACTTGACCCAATCCTTGCACAAATGGGGTCCTGGGGTGGTCATGGTGGGCAAGATTTTTAAGAAGGCACCCAAATTTGACAATCAGAACAGCTGAAGGAGTGGACAGTGATAGAGCAATTATGGTTCGTGCTTCTATCATGCAAGCATTCTACAACAACCTTGAGAATATGATCAACCTTAGCCACTATGGACTAAGTCGAATATGGAACTACGATGAGACTAATATTCAAGCTAGTAGGAATTGTGGCATGAGAGTTATTTCCAAATTGGGTACAAAATGTGTACCACATTTAGTTTGAAAAAGTAGAGAGTTGATCATAGTGCTGGCTTGTGTAAGTGTGACTAGGATAAGAATTCTCGGGTTCTACCTATTTAAATAAAAGAGACACATGCAGAACTATATCATTAATTGCAAGATAGGGGCATTGATGGCAGTCCAAGAACATGTGTGGATGACAAAGGAGCTATTTTTCAAATGGTTAGACAATTTTGTAGCTAATATCCCTGATGGGGTTTCACCGAAAAACATGGCCCTTCTCATTATTAACGGTCATGGTAGCCACATGGCTTTTAAGACCATTGAGGAATAAAAAAATTTAGAAATAGACCTGCTAGCATTGCCTGCTCATAATAGTCACAAGCTACAGCCATTGAATGTCAACATTTTTGCTCTATTCAAGGCATATTTTAGAGATGAAAGAACCATTTGGAAAGCTGCAAACCCACATATTGATATTGGACGTGAAGAGTTGGCAACTCTTGCAAGCCAAGCTTTTAGAAAAGCCTTCAAACCAAGCAACATTGTTAGTGGGTTCTATAGAACATGAATTTATCCTCTTAATCAGCCAACCCTTGACAACGACATGGGGCCAAGTGAGGGCTATGTTGTTGAAGATGATGTTGCAACTCCTACAACAGAAGATGAACCAGTCACAATGGAAACTGAAGACGATGTTATGGAAGCAGAGACATGCTTATGTCTACTTGGTTACAATGAGGATGTAATAGATGGTTTTGTGAGGGAATATGATGCAAGGGAAGTGGAAAGTGATGTTGCAGCAAAATGCAATGGGGGTGATGAAACTACAATACACATTCAACCAGAAATCCAACAATTTTTTGTAGATTTCGAACTAGAAGTTCAACCAGTTATTGTACCCTACAATGAAGATACAACCACTATATTAGCAGGCCTAATTTTTCCAACTCAAGTTAGCCAACTAGAATGGATGCATGAAGCAACCACAAACCTTGGAGTGCAAATAAATCCAACTGAGGAAGAAATCAACCTCTCTATACCTTCCCCACCACACGTTGATCTAGCTAAAGTAATACATTACTTCACTACTGCAAGGAATTGGCAAGACCATAGTGATGGTCAAAGTGAAGATGGCAATGCTAATAGTGAGGAAGAAGTTGAGTTTGTGCCATGCACCCCACATGATGGATCGAAAACAACAAGACCAATTTTTTTTTTGAAACTTCCAGTGTAGAGGGTGCAAGGAACATCATAGATAGGTCACTCGGGAGTGCTTCGCCTTAGTAGGCAGTCCCAAGTATTAACATCTAGCCCCTTCATCAAATTGTTCAACCAACAAGAGGCAAAGAAGAAAAGGCAAGAGGAGTTGCAACAACGTAAGAAGGAGCAAATGTTGCAGAGAAAGGAAGACCATGAAGTAGAAGCAATTCTAAAGGAAGCAACGAGGGCTGAGAAGCAAGCAAGGAAAGTGATAGAAGATGAGCAAAAAATGATAAGAATGCGAGAGAAAGCTATTAGATAGGAGTAGGCCAAGATTGAACGTCTACAAAAGGCAGCAGAAAAGAAAGCAAAACAAGTAGAGAGGAGAAAACGTAAGTCTACAGTGGGGGATCCTATACCCACCCAACATCCTATCCTACTTGATATGATGAGGATTTTGTCACTATCCTTTACAACCATCAACAATATGTAGGTTGGGAGTGGCTAACAACAAATGGGATTTACTGCTGATGCAAGCCAAACATTACTTGCTCAAATAGCAACATGCCTTCAAGAAGGTATTAACCAAGTATCACCTCCTAGAAGTGGACCTGACTCAACTATTGGTGGATATATCATGCCACCTCGTTTTCCTAGAAATATGGACTATTGATTGTGTTCATATTCAATTTTTTTTTTGATCGATGTAGTAGTATATTTTGGTGATCTGGTTTGCAAATTAGATCTGTTTATCTGCTTAAAGTTATAACTATGATATGATTATAAGATGTGATAATGCTGATGTAATTATGTTTCAAACCTCACATATGTTTAAGGTGAGAAGATCAATACAAGCTTTGAGTAATATTTTCATATGTTTCAACTATGTTTGAGCCATTTTTTTCTCTCGCACCACCCAATCAATTATTGCAGTTTGATTCAAAATATAACTATGATATGATTATAAAATGTCCCAATGCTACTATTGTTTGTTATTGGAACCTCAATTTTGTATGCCTTATATGTTTGATGATGGTTTCAGCCTTCTATTTTATGTGGTCTCACTAATTACACTATGTTTCACTCTTTTTCAATAAAAATAATCACAAAACTTTATTTTCAAACAGAATTTGCATACAACGATATATTTTTTGCAAACAGTGATATTATATTATAAGATTGTATATATATATTTGCAGACAATGATATATGCTTATCAGATTGTATGTATATATATACATACACACATAATCTGATAAGAATATATCATTTTCTGCAAATACAAACTTGCCAAAAAATCCGTGGGAGATGATGGGTTTAGGGGTTAAAGATGCCCGACAACCAGCGGTTAGGTAAACCCATACGAGTGGTTTTATGAAGGAATATGAAGGCAATGATATATTCTTATCAATTATTAGTATAAAAAATTAACAAAACTACATGTTAATTATCAGATTAATTATATATATACACATAGAAACACACACACACATACACATATATAGCTATATATGTACATACATGTATACATAACCATATATATGTATGTACATATATACCTATCAATATATATATATATATACATACATGAAGATATATAATTAATCTAATACTAACTAATCTCATAATTACTATATACTATTGCTCATTTCATCTATCTTTCAGCCATATATATAAAAAGACACATTTTTTAGTATTACTAAGTCATTGCCAAAGTAAAGTCATAGACTTTACCTATCATTAATGTTGAATGTCTTTTGTTGATTGCGGAGAAGTCCTCGCATGCCTGCCATTAAGAGACCAATGCCAATAAATATATTCCTTATGAATTAGTTACTTATGAGATGCGTTCATACATAAGCAAGGGAATAGTGTTACTAGAAGATAAGGATAGATCATGAGATTAAAGTTAAACAATTCAACAACAAATAGTGTCACTCTCTATTTTGGATTTCCCATGCTCTCATGTGCATTTCCATGATATCCTTTTGAAAATGCACCTCTTGAATGTTTTCATCAAATCCACCTCTTTATGGCTAAGAGATTTAGGGTCCCAATTTAAGGTTTTTGGATTGGGCATGTATCAATAGGGGTATGATTATAATGCTTCAACTTATCATTCATTTCAAATGAATAGTTCCATAGTGCATTTTTAAGATCAAGCTTGTTGCCTATCCCATCATCTAGAGAACATATCTAGGCCCATTTTCTTTCTTGACAAACTTACGTCTTTTAGTGACTCAATCTTAGGTCATACCCCATATTTTTCATTTTGTTTATCAAGAAGAGTTACCTTCTTGGGTCTCATAGGTGTTAGTGATAGTGGTAATTAAGTGTCGTGAAGTCGTTTTTCTCATTTTAGTCTAGCAACATCTTTATTCATTTGGTTCCACCATTTCGATACTCAACATATGGAAAGGGTGTCAAATGGATGTATAAGGTGATTTAATGGCAACAATATTCTATGTTGCAAAGCTTGATAATTGTAGTGAAGGAAAAACTTGAACCAGAAGATAAGTTTTTATCATCCATAAAATATCTACTTTTAGTTAAAAATTCAAAATATCGACTATCTAAACAGGTGTTGAACTGCTAAATAATTTCATGAAAAATTTTACAATATAGAGTGAGGATCATGAAAAAGAAGTTGACGATTATTGCAAATATTAAATTTTTATAGATCATTTGAAGGCTATGCAAAATTGAACAAAGCAACAACCATGCATCAAGAAAGAAAGTGGGCTTGGCTATGTTCTCTAGATGATGGGATAGGCAACAAGCTTGATCTAAAAAATGCATTATGGATCTGTTCATTTGAAATGAATGATAAGCTGAAGCATTATAATCACACCCCTATTGATACATGCCCAATCCAGATACCCTAAATGGGGACCCCGAATCTCTAAGCCATAAATAGGTGGATTTGATGAAAACATTCAAGAGGTGCATTTTCAAAAGGATATTATGGAAATGCACATGAGAGCATGGGCAATCCAAAACAAATAGTGACACTATTTGCTGTTGAATTGTTTAACTTTAATCTCATGATCTATCCTTATCTTCTGGTAACACTATTGCCTTGCTTCTATAGGAACACATCTCATAAGTAACTAATTCATAAGGGGTCTATTTATATGCTTGTGGTTTTGAGGTTGATACCCATGCTTGATCCATCAGCCTCAACATTCAACTAACCGTGTATCTTCTCTTCATGACTATATATATATTATAATCTGATATATATATATATATATTATTATCTGATAATATATATATATATATATATATATATTATAATCTGATAATATATGTAGTATGTCGATAATAATATATAGCAACCTTATATATATGTATAATCTGATTATAATATATTATCAATACATTAATATATATATATATATATATATATATTATAATCTGATTATAATATATCATATTATAATATATATATATATTATCAGATTATAATACATATATATATATCATTGTATGCAATAATATATCATATAATCTGATAATAATATATCAATCAGATTATAATAATATATATATATATATAATCTGATATAGATATATATCTATATAAGACTGTATATATGTAATCTGATATACATATATATATCAGATTATATATGTATAATATTATATGGATAATAAAGGAAAAAATGAGGAAGAAAACCGTGGGAGATGATAAGTATCTGGCTTAAAGCTGCCCAACAACCCGTGGTTAGGTTAACACATACGTGTGGTTTGATGAAGGCTTATGGGGCATGTGGTTAACTCATACGCGTGGTTTGATGAAAGCATATGGGGCATGTGGATAACATTGTAATGTGATGAGGTTGAGATTAAAGTGACCACCTCCTAGAGGACCCATGTGATATTTTGATCGGGCCCACATACAAACATAACTCGAAATAGGTTAAATGATAATTGTAAATAGGCCTTTTTTCATTCAACACACCATTGTTTGGCAAGAAAATACAAATGTGAAAGCCAATCACCACAATTCAATTCATTCAATATACACATTCGAATGATTTTATAGGAGGCAATTTCCAGTGTCATTTCCATTATGAATTCTCCTATGCTTTCACTGCGTAACCTCTACAAAAATCACCTCCATACATATAACAAAATAGAAAACATATTATAATTCATATGTACAACTGAATTTATGAAATCCATCTATTTTGTAAATTACCCAAAATATAAAATTTATTTCCTATAAGCCATGATAGAACTTAGGCATAATTGGCCATTGCAAAATGAAATGACATATTGTTTCCCACAAAGATAACTTGCACATTCCAATGATTTTATAAGAGAGAATTCCTTATATATCCTTTGCAAAATTCAGAGCTTACTAAGGCAACCTATGCACATTACTTATGCACAATCCTCTTAAAAGGGAGCTTATTCATGTTGGTACACCCAAAATAACTAAATTCATGTTTTTATTTATCAATATATTGGATTTACACTTATGTTGTTTGTTTCATTATTCAATATACTCTTTTATATTTATGTACTCAGTTTCTACATTAATTTCAAGCATATAGAATATTCAGTTTTGACTTAGCTATTCAAATGAGCATTATCCATTATGTAATCATATCACAACATACAATATATTTATCTATTTTCTTCCACTTATTTTATGAGTTTCAATAATTAGATTACATATTGTTATATACATATACATTTACATGTATATGTATATACAAATATATATACACATGTATATGCATATGTATGTATGAATGTATATGTATATACATAGACATGTATATTTATATAGATATACATATATTTATTGAAAGTCGTGGCATGAAGTATATGCACAATACACACTTTCAAACATATTTGTGCAATGATTGTCAATAAATATATGTATATGTACATGTATATGCATATAGATATACATGTATACACATACATATATATGTATATATATGTCCTTTCTATTGGACTCTGCCATGTATGGTGCCATCATATGTAATACACACTATTATTTTCAGCTTCATACCAAGGATCAAAACATTGTGGATTTTAATGCTCCAATCAAAACTCTTATTGTTGTACATGCAATATTGTAAGGATGATTTGATGTGGGAATGTTACGAGTACCAAGTACTACCCCCATTTATTACAATTATTTTGTAGGCAAGCGGGAGCATGGAGAGGTGAATCAAGTATGTGGATTATCAACATACCAACAAAGTTGTGTTTGTTAACACAATAAACTCTATAGGGACATTTTGCTCTGAATGCTTTATGATATGTTTACATTTTTTGATATACATATTTTCATAAATATATACTTTTCTTATAAATGCTTATTTGATTGGAGGAATATATTTATTGGCATTCATCTCTTACTGGTAGGCATGCGAGAAATTCTCCGCAATCAACATAAGACATTCAATGTTAATGATAGGTAAAGTCTATGACTTTAGTTTGGCAATGACCTAGTAATACTGAAAAATGTGTCTTTTTATATATATGGCTGAAAGTTAGATGAAATGAGCAATAGTATACAGTAATTATGAGATTAGTTAGTATTATATTAATTATATATATGTATGTATATATATATATATATATATATATATATATATATATTGATAGGTATATATGTACATACATATATATGGTTATGCATATATGTATGTACATATATAGCCATATATGTGTGTGTGTGTCTATGTGTATATATATAATTAATTTGATAATTAACATGTAGTTTTGTTAATTTTTTATAATGATAATTGATAAGAATATATCATTGTCTTCATATGCCTTCATCAAATCATGTGTATGGGTTTACCTAACCGCTGGTTGTTAGGCATATTTAATCCCTAAACACATCATCTCCCACGGATTTTTTGGCAAGTTTGTTTTTGCAGAAAATGATATATTCTTATAAGATTGTGCGTGTATATATATATACACATACAATCTAATAAGAATATATCATTGTTTGCAAATATATATATATATATATATATATACAATCTTATAATATAATATCACTATCTCCAAAAAATATATTGTTGTCTGCAAATTGTGTTTGTAAACAAAGTTTTGTGATTATTTTTATTGAAAAAGAGTGAAACATAGTGTAATTAGTGAGACCACATAAAATAGAAGGCTAAAACCATCATCAAACATATAAGGCATACAAATTTGAGGTTCCAATAACAAAAAACAATAGCATTAGGACATTTTATAATCATATCATAGTTATATTTTCAATCAAATTGCAATAATTGATTGGGTGGTGCGAGAGAAAAACATGGCTCGAACATACTTGAAACATATGAAAATATTACTCAAAGCTTGTATTGATCTTCTCACCTTAAACATATGTAAGGTTTGAAACATAATTACATCAACATTATCACATCTTATAATCATATCATAGT
>VDFB02385528.1:0-19485 GCA_007258455.2 Sequoia sempervirens | reverse complement strand
AGTTGCAATTTACTAAACAATCAACTATTTTTTTTTGAAATAAGAACAAGTAATGCAAGCTAGAAATTACCCATACAAGTTCACTTAACCATTGCCAACCAACTCTGCAAGGTTATGACCAGGTTACTTAGACCAAACACGGAACAAGAATTAAAACCATACCAAATACTTACATAACAAATAAAGTTCACATACATTCTATTCATAATAGTTTACATCGAAGAATATGAATTACCACTTGATTCCAATAATATAGTTTACAACATAATTACAACACTCATTCCCCGAATGAGATAAATCCAACAAGTATGATTACATATTACAAACTCCACCTCGATAATAACTGAGGGGTAATAAAATACAATAAGAACTGAGAGAACAAGGCATGAGAAGAAACTGATTCCCACGAGCTCTCCAGCTGGAAATCACGAACACACGAACATGAAGAAGAACCAACGGATTTAAGATGCACGCCACCCGACCACGTGGAATCCAAAAGGTTCCACTCCCTCCGTGCTAGGAGATAGTAACTAGGAATTCCTACCCAAGACCATCTACCACTAGACACAGGTCACATGAAGCTGATACGAAATAAATACAAGACCTCATCACAAGACAGAACGGTCATACGTACAACTCTAGGTACGACTCACACAAAACTGTCATAGGTTACATTGCTTCCAGACATAGAATAGATCAAGAGTGTCACATATAACATATACAAATTGCTGACTTAGGAAGAGTGTCATCGCATAGTTCGTCAAGGGATATCCTCTGGGAATCTTCCTAGGCCCCGGCCCCCACTACACGGGTATCCTGGTAGCCTCTACTGCATTCCCGGCACCCATGCTTACTCATGCAGAACCAAATACCTCTCGTAAAGACGAGATAGATGATCTTGCCATTCCACGCATTCCCGTCTCATCCCAAGTCTACAACAAGCCCTTGGGTCCATGAGCGAGGCATACTTAATCTTATTTAATGTTTGATTCATCCTAAACTTCTAAAAGTTTATTTAGTTATCACTGAATTAACCAACTTACAAAGGGTTATCCTGGCACCACTTTGTGCGCTGATGCCCATTGCAAGCCACTCTCCTAAGACAACATGCACGGTAATAACCACAATAGGTATCTAGATAAACACAACCTCTCCATTCAAGGAGGTAACAATCAAGAACTCACACCAACATTGGAGGCAACAAGGTTAAGACCCTCTCCAAACACTGGAGGAAAACAACAAAACAAAACCACTCCATCCAAGGAGGCACATAATACAAAACCTTCTCCTATTCCCATGGAGGCACAAACTACAAAACCCTCTCCTATTGCCAAGGACGCACAAAACATTCCCGTACGAGAAGACCAGGCGAAACGGCATGGTGTAACTATGCACTTTTCCACAACACAACAAAGATTGACTCACATGCCACAACCAATATCGATAAAATAACTCCTATCTGGAAGACTTTCAATACATTCACACTAATTCCACAACACATCAAAGACGAACAATTAACCACTGAGAACATTTCAGACAATGAAGTGAGCTACTGCTCAGATTTCCTAAATCCAATCAAACACAGTATTCATGACTTGCATTGATCCAATATAAACTCATTTCCTTTCACGACATTGACATATATATATCAACCATTCAATTACTCTAAATTTCATAGCCATATTCTAAATCAAGACATTTTAATAAATAGCATCATTGAACTGGAATTAAACCAATCAATCACTCTATGTTTCACAATCATATACTGTAAGTAAATCCACTTGATTTGTAAGACATCTGGATTAAATAAATTACTCTTATAGCAATAAGTCAACAACTCAATCTCATATGATTCATTAAATCATTCGTTACTTCTAAGTTTAACCACTATGTTCTATATTTAGAACGTTTTGATAAGTAGACGTTTAGATCAAATAAATCAGTCTTTCTTTCAATTCGCATTAATAAATCACTAAAACTCACCTCTTCTTGATCACAAATATATTCCAATCAATTATACTAAATATTATATACATAAATCCTCTTGCTAACATTAAAGAATTTAAACCGATAATACAACTCTACTTGATCAGTGTAGTGCCCTCCATTTGTGTTGGCTTTGTAATGCATTTCAACTCGTTGTGAGGTCAAGTATTGTTGGACTTTGAGTGCATTTGATTTATTCTGGTCGATAAATGTTCTTGATCAAATTACAATATTTAAATAGGATTATAAAGTTAAAAAGGTATTGTGGATAATTAAAAGAAAATAAAAAAATTAAATAAATTAGAGGTTAAGAAAGAATAAAATTACACTATTAATAGAAGTAAATAAAATAGAATATTGAAAGTTAATTATTATATTGAATATAATATAAATTTATAATAAAATACGTAGATAATAGTAATATAATAAATTATTTAAGTGTAATGGAAGTTAGTATAGCAAATAATTTGAGAAAATTTTTAGATACTGGAAATGAAAGCTGAACATGCAAAGAAATATTATTTTGAAATTCAAGTTCGGTTATGGGGAAGGTGAAAAGTCATTCGGTGGTTGGGAATTCGTTCTTGATTGGTAACTAACCAAGAAAGAAAATAAGGGAGATGGGACCAGAACGACATTGGAGGGAAGTACCAGATTTACTAATGAAATTTGGAGTTTTTTTTTAGGGATCCATAAGATATATCAGATTTTTGTGGGCTTCGAAGGGGGGATTTAGGGTTTGGGTACGGGTTTCAGAGAGACCCAACTTTGATACTTGAATAAAACTAAATAAAATATAATTCTAAATCCTTCCACGCTTCGGAGCATCCCCCTCATATGCCTCCAGGTCTTCATAACCCAGCAATGGCGATAACCAAGAAGACGAAGAAGATTCATGAGATCATCAACAACAGGCTTGACTTGGTGATGAAGAGTTGCAAGTACACTTTGGGCTACAAGTCCGTCCCGCATTCTCTCAGGTCTTAAAAAAGGTATGCTTTTTATAAATCTACCTATATTCGGTAGTGAACCAGTGACCTATTGAATGCTATGTATAGGTAAACAATGCCAATATAGGACCTTCAGATCTCATTTAAATTGAAATAACAATATGGGTATGATTGCAGTAAGATGGGTTTTTGAGTGATTACAATCCGAAATACCCTCATTACAACATTCCATAAATTTATATTGCTGTGATACATGTGCATGATATTCATCCTGAATACCGTCATAGTAATAGTGTTTTCATGTTAATTTGGCGCATGCAATGGTATATGCTATCCTTGAAATTTCTCTTCCATCGAATTAAGCTCTTCTTCCCTATCCCTACATGCATGAAATGTCAGTAAACTCCTTATCAAATCTATTTTAACTAGTTTGTTGAAATTAAAAGCGTAACCCTGCGCTTAGGAAAAATTGTTGATTGAATTAGTGTCTTTCAAGATTGTTTTACCGCATCCTCACCAAGTTGGGTTTTGACTTTATTTGCGCTCATACTTTTACCAGATTATTAATCAAGTTTGTGTATAGTGTTGGTTTGTTAATTAAGATCTTTGATTCTGGTGTTCTTTGAAACTGAGTCAAGTAGCGTTGATGAGTATATATATATATTTGTATCATCAAATGACCAGTGGTTCTAAGAGATAGAAGACTGAATGGAAAACCTTAGGTTATAGTATATCAATGTCCTTATAGAAAACCGTAACGTCTGCAGATCAGAACACACTTTTCCTTGGGTATCAGATAGTCATAGATATCAAGAGACGATGTGTGCTTTTGGTAGTGTTTAGAAAGGAAATGTGGTTAGAGAGGAAAAGTTGTACATTAATTCTCCTTTTTCTTAGGTCACGTATTTGCACTTCACCTGTCTCCTTTCCCTTAGTCTTGAGGAAAACATTTGGGATTTGATAATAATGCAAGTGGATGGCGATATTCCCAAATTCCAAAATTCACTTGCTAATATAAATGGCTTCTCACATTTTTGCAACCGTAACCATCTCAAACTTGGAGGAAGCTTGGTTCGTGTGTCTTCTCTGATGCCGTCAATGAGTAGATTGTTCCAGTGAAGAAATTGAGGACCAATGAGTAGATTATTTAATTCTCTTGGTCTGCGCAATGTTTCAAGCCCTTGCCAGTTACCTCCGTTCAGTCGAAGCTGAGAGAAATTGATGTTATTGGATACAGTGTTTAGATGAGCTCCTTCACATAGTCTGGTAATCTAAATTTTTAAAACCTCCCTGAAACCATAGGCAAAACCATCACAGCTGCAATGTTAGACTTGCAAAAGTGTAGTAAATTAAATAGTTTCTCTGAAAACCTTGGTAACCTGTCACTGTTACAGCAATTAGAAGTTGAAACATTGTACAGAATTAAATAGCCTCACGACAATTGCCCTTTCACAGCTGCAACATTTAGACTTGCAAAGGTGGAGTGGATTAAATAATCTCACCAGTTTCATTTGTAATCTGTCTCAGCAACGCACTTGAATATGGTAGGGTGTATAGATTTTATAATCTCTCTGATTTCATGGTCCTCCTGTCTCTGCCGCGCACATGAACACAATAGGAAGTTTAAAGGTTTAAATAATCGCTTTGATTTCGTTGACAACCTGTCTCAGCCGCTACACCTGAACATAATAGGGAACTTTCAGGGTTTAAATAATTTCTCTGAATACATTGTCAACCGGTCTGAAGGTTACTCTCACAACCTCAACTTTAGTCTTTGTGGCGCGTACTGTGATCAGGAGTTGGTCTCTAACAATAGATGTGTATCTAGATGGAGTTGGTATTTGAATACTGCTTTGTGCTTTATGTTTGGCCTCTTAAGATGACCATATCCCCCCTCATGGTCGTTGTGTTCTTGCTATTCTTTTCTTGATAGATTATGTTGTGATTCTTGTCATCTGCACTTATACCAATCCTTGTATTCCATGAGATCACATTTCTTGAGGCAACCCAACAGAAAATACATTCACCGTCTCTATAGTATCTCTGTCGCTGCTTGAGTCTCGCACCTCTCTTCTGCATAAAAATAATGTTGCCTATTTTGAACAAGTGTTAAGGCCTTGATTATGAAAATTTGGCTCCTTGTTTTCCATTAATTATGCTTTCAGACACATTATGGAGAACCACTTGCTTGCATGGCTTACGTCCCCACTTTTTGTGTAATTTGTAGTTTCTGTAGGTACGTTACTTTGGAGTAATAGATATCTTCCTCTATTATTTGGAATAAATAAGTACTTGTTCTTATGGAGAATTAGTCAATTGAGTGAATTAAAGTAAATTAAGATATATTAGTGATATATATATGTATATATATATAGTGTTTTAATGAAAGAATATTTTTGCCTTCTTAGATAATTTAATTGTGTTTAAGTTATGTTGAAGAAATGGTTTTGTGTGAATGATTTGTCTAAAAGAAAATATTTCAAAAAAATAATTATGTAAAGTGTAGTTAAATTAGGTGCAATATTTAATTTAAAAAGAAGAAAGAGAATGATTAAATGGATTAGATGATTAACTGAGTAATATTAAGGAAGCTCTTAAATTATATCATTGTAAAGTTATTAACTTGTTTTATATAAAGGAATTAAGTAATCTTGATGAATAAGAGAGTGATAGAATTAGGAATGGAGGTTGTTGTTATTTAAGAGTAACAGTATAATGTGTAAATTGTTATACGCTATCTTTGAATGGGGGCTTCGATCTTAGTTGATTTATAGCCGAATAGATAATAAATGTGTTATTTGATGTTTATTGCTTTGATTTGTTAGTGATAATTTTTAATGCCCCTTATGATCTATTATTTGAGTATGCTAACAAAAGTTATCCTTTGTATGAGTATGTATATAGGATTAATTGGAAATTATGTTTTATAGAGATTCTTTACTAATGATTCTTTAGTAGGGTGCTTATAAGATATGGGATTATTCTTTAAGACCTTGTAATTAATGTGTTTATATTCAGAAAATGATTTATTTATAGGAGTTAGAAAATTAGATCTTCACTTCGCAATATTGTGATATCTTTAAATGATGAAAATGATTGATTGTTAAAATAATGTTCTTTTTAGATGGTTTCAAGTTACTTCTTATTGAATGAATGGATATATTATATTTGAATTAGTGGTTTTATTTATTGTCTCGATAGGTCCTTTCAATGAGACTTTTCCTGAGTTGATTTTTGAGTTGGAGATTTTCTCTCATTTTATTTATGTTGCTATTCGTTGGGAACCCATATGTTTGCTTTTGGTTCTTTACCCTAAGTGGTAAATTGGTTAATGTTATCTTTGTCGTGATTGGTGGTTCTGCTTGAGTTGTTAATGAGTCAAATGGAAAAGCTCTTTGAATTATGGGCATTCCAAGAGGAGAAAATAGAGGTTTCCCTTGGATTCTCGATTTAGTTCGTATCGAAGTTGTTGGTGTTGTTGAGTGGAGTTGTTGATCTTATTTTGGTGTGTTTTCTCATTATATTTATATTGGAAATAGTCCTTTGAAGTCTTGCAATTATTGATGTCAGTTCTTTGATGGGGAAACCCTAGTGTAACTTTTTGAGAGTCTTCGAGAGGCTTGTTTTATGATTGGTCAATGTTCTCTCTGTATGTGCCTTGATGTGGCAAGTGCCTTGATTTTTGGAATTTAAAAGGGTTGTACATGAATCGTTGATATTTGATTATGTATTTATGGCAAGATGGGTAATGCCTTGCATGCTTCTCTGTTGTGATCTAATGTACTTGTTATGTTGTACAACCCTTGGATTTGGTTTTTATGTTTTGAGTGTCTAGAGTGGGAGTGGCTCTAAGTGGGTGGTCGGCGCACAAAGGGGCGCCAGGATAGCCCTCGTTAGAGTGAATTTAATAAGTGATAATTTAAATAATTAACTAGGGGGTGGGTAGAATCACATTAAAAAGATAATTGATGCCTCATCCGCCTTTGAGTGCTACCACAGACTAAAGGGGATTGAGAAGGCCGTGGTTGGCAAGATCGTTGCCTTGTCTTCATGAAAGGTTAACGGTTCCGCATGAGCAACCCTATGGAGCGGTACCTTGAGATAGGAAGCCTGGATAACCATAGATGGAGGCGGCTCCTAGCGCTCGAGTTGCCTGGATAATTCGTCAGTAGACGGAGGTGGCACCTTGCGTTAGTGGTAGCCTGGATAATCCATGTTAAGCCATGCGATGACACTCTCCTCTAACACTCCTTCTTATGTTGTTTCTTTGGAAATCCTCTGGAAGTGGGTCTTTGTCTTGAATTGATGGATCATAGTTGTTTTAAATTGATTTATGGTTTTACCCTATTTTGATCTTTGGTGTATTCTTTGGTCTTGTGTAATCTTGTTGATAAATTGGGTCTCGACCTTGTACTCTTATGGTACTATGATATGATGTTATTGTGTCGGTTAATGATCATCCTTTGGTTATTTGTTTGCTGGTTATTGCTTTGATTTATGTGATGAGATTTATGACTCTTGGATGTGGTTGATTATGTCATTGTAATTCTGAGTGTTATGATACTTTTGTATGACGTTGAGTTTTGTGGTTCCCTGTTGGATGTTCTTGGTTGAGGTCTCTTTCTTGTTAGCTCCTAGCACGGGGGGTGGGTCTTTAGACTCACATGGTCGGGTGGAACGTGCTAAGCACCCCATTGGGTCCCCAGTCGAGGATCGAGAGGTGCGGATTGGTGCTATTGCAGCGACTCCAGAGTTGTATCTATCTTGGAGCCAGTTTTGATACTTGGTATTCATCTATTTATTTGTATCATGCTTTCTTGTGTATGGTTTCCATTTATGTTTGGAAACATTATTGCATCATTGTACTTCTTGAACATTGTACTTAATGAAATGTTAAACTTGGTGTGGATATTGGCTATGACAGTTGTTATTCAATGTGTTAGGATGATCATGCATATGATGTATTTGCGTATTCAGATGGTTTCTTATCATTGATCATCATGTATGTGTTATATTTGTTATTGTTTACTTTATATCTTTGGATTTTATTCTTTATTGATGTTGTATGGATCTAAGTTGCGTAATGACTCTTCGTGTACCCAAAGGGATGTATGTGTTAGTGAATTTACTTTAATGAATTCATGTTATGACTTAATGTGTATTACATGTATGTTATGTGTATTTAATAAAAAAAAAAATTACGGTAATTATTGTGTTGTTGTCCTTTGGGGTTCGCACGGTGGGGCATTACAATCAGCCTATAATTAATCAAAGTCAAATTATCAATAAAACAACATTTGACAAATAAAGTCCTTTGATTTAAATAAATCATTCGTTAATCCTAAACTCTTCAATTTTGTTCCATAATTAATAATTAGAACCACCTGATTGAACTAGGTTATTCATTATCTCTAAGTTTCTCAATTGTCTTCTATACTTAGAATGTTTTGATAACTAGGCATTTAGATTTAATAAATTAGCCTTTATTTCACATTCGCAACAATAATTTAGCTAAGTTCTAATCATTTAATCTATATTACATCATGAATTAAACAAATAAAATAATCGAATTCAATATTCTAAATAAAACGTATGATCAACATCAACTTTCATTTCTTCATTACCAATGCGATAATCATTTTGAAGTAAGTTCTATTCTCATCTAAATGTGTACCCCTAAAGGATCATTTAGGATTCCAAGATTTCCCATATTTTATTCCTTATTATTTTGCATAAACGAAATATGACTTTAATATACATCTAAGTGATAGCTTAGATTCACTTCCTTTGAAATTTGTGGCTATTTATAAAAATGCCAATTTCTTCAATTGTAATAACCCCATGATCATTATAAAATTTCAACTAATCATTTACATCCTTTTGTTATGCCCAAAAACATATCAGTTAAATAAAATATTACTTTATTTGCATAAGAATAAATCAATTAAAGTTTAAATTTAAACTCCCTTTTCAAATTTTCATAATTCATAATTTATTTAATTAAAATATTATATTTTTATACATATATATATATATATATATATTCTAATAACATATAAATATGTTATATATATAATATTATAATAGTATAATATTATAATATATATTATATTTATATATTATAAAATATACATATAACTTTAACACATTAAAATACAAATAACCCAAATTCGAATTTTATTAACTCTTTTTTTATTTTTTTATTTTTTTGGAAAAGCCAGGGTAAAAAGTGAAGCCTAACCCGCAACCCGTGCCTCCAGAGTGGAGTAGAGGCGGCTATGCCTTTCATACCACGGTCCACCCATACTCCACGGCGAGCACAGTAATTCACCAAAGAAACACAGCGGCATACTTGACGGCGGTACGTGCTTTCGCGCGATTAATGGTGCGTCACTTGCGGGTGCGGCGGGGATGTGCGAGTACCACAACAACCGCCCGGCTGGCGGCGATGGTGGTGTTAGAGTTAATCTCCCCACCCATAAATTGCACAATTTATCTTTTGTTTTCAAAACAAAATTCCATTTCCCCCTTTTCTGGTATAAACCAGAATAATAAAAAAAAAACAAGGGAGGAAATAACATATATTTTTATTTTAAAAGGGGAAATTTCAATTAACATTTCCAGGTTAAGTTGAGAAAATGAGCAATACTTTTTGCCAAAACTCAAACAGATTTATCCAAACAACAAGAGGGTTTCAAGATTTAATTTGGATGAGGAGTTTTCTTTTGGGTTTTCACTTCCATCTCTCAACCATTTTGCAAATTTTCAAAGAAATAATTCATGGGTTTTATTGGATTCAAACAACCTTTCAAAGATTTCTCACACATTCAACAAGATTTTTAAACATGCATAGCAAAGGTTAAACTATTGGAAAATGAACAAAACAAGAACAAAGAAAAACCTGGTTTCTTCCTCCAAAACTTGAAGCCTTCAAACATGGAGTTTTTTTCCAATTCCTCCATTGAATCCATCCCAAGCAAAAGTCTCCACCTCCTTTCCAAATCCAAGTCCAAGCACCCAAAAAACAAAACCTCCAAAATGAAATATAATATCTCCCCCAAATTCAAATTCAAACTCAAATTCAGGTTTTTACCAAATTAAATTTCAAGTTCAAATTAAATTCAAATTTAATTTGCAAACTCAAATTCAAATTAAATTGTAAACTCAAATTCAAGTTCAACTTCTAATTTAAATTCCAATTTCAAATTCACAAATATCTTTTACCAAAAATAGTCAACTATTCCCAAAAATATCTTTTCTACAAAGTCATTGCATTTTGAAACATTTGAACTTTTAAATAACTTAAAACAAAATTCTCTTTTCCAAATAGAATGTAATACCTTTTGTTTTATTTTTATTTTATTTTATTTTGTTTTCTTTTCAATAAAAGAATTTAAAACTTTCAACACTTTTAAATCGAAAGAAATAGCTTAATCAATTCACACAATTAATTTAATTAGTCAATAAAATAAATCTAATCCAAGATTAGATTATTTTATTAATTAAATTAAATTAATTAATAAAGTAAATAACATTCCTAGCATTACAACCAATTACATTCAAGCCCCAGATTAACACACAAGCCATTATAACTTGAATTTAATTAAGGACCAAGGTGATAAGGACAACATGAAACAACCAAACCTGACTACAACCCGACGACACAAGGTGACTAGGGTAATGACTTGACACAGAAATCCTAGCTACTATCTCCCAATTAATTTCTGTCGGTCAATGGGCACGATCAAACCTGAAAACCAGGTGGAGTCGATGTCATATACCTGCCAACCTGCAACAAAAAGCATGTCGAACGTGCATATATACATAATATGATCAAACACACCATGAAGAGGAAATCTCATAATCATAGGGCACTCGCAAGCAAGTGATACAATCCCGTCCCCTTCACCAATACAATCTCACTAACTGACGCATCTAACCTTAATAACATGATCAACAACATAAAACATCGTTTAATCAGATATATTCTAAGTTACTCCAAATCATGTCATATAGATAACATCAGAATAAGATCACATCACATCAACCTATAATTTCACATCGTTTAATCAATCATGATCACAAGTAATCAAGTTCCAAAAGTCAAGGCCTGTTCAAACACAATTGACACATCATGATATAACATGCGCATTACTAAATAGTTCATGATTAAATAATCACTAAGTTCACAGTCACAACAAGCATAATCAAACATTACCAAGAAAGCAGTGCCGATCCAAATATCCAAAACGGAGGGGTGTTACAAATTACTTCCTTTGGTATGGGGATTTGAACTTTGAAGTTTCCATTTGCTATGCAAATTTATTCTTCATTGAAAGTAAGACCCAGTTGGATAGTTTGGGAAAGTATATGCTAACTTAGGAATGTAGTTTTGACACCGAAAATTCATAATCCCTTGATCATGAAGTGTCAACATTCAATGAATGTGTCAACTGCCCCCAACTGGTTCTAGGAATTCATTTTATTCTTTGATTGCATAGGCATGGTTTGATAAAAGAGAGAGAAAATGCACATCATGCTTGCTCATAAAGACTTTTCTTTTTTTAGTTGAGTCAACAAAACAATGGATGACTAACACAATATAACAACAAACCTCATGGAACCCAAAGACTAGAGAGTGTAAATTCCAACAAGGTTTCTTGACAAGCAAGTAAATAATCTATGGAATAAATGTTGAATAGTTAAATGCAAAACCAATAATATATTTTCATGAATCTCTGCAACAAAAATTCCAAAACACTAATATGACAAGAATACGCTCAGACAAATCAAAAATTTATGATATAGTGATTGGACCTTAACTAAACCAACAATGTATGTGTTAGGTATTGCAAATCTAAATAGGATGACCAACAAGAAAATATATAGTAAAAAAAGAATGCAAACTTGTATGACCTCAAAACATAGTACATTTATCAAAAGTATGCTTCAGCTATAGTTTTTTAGAGGCGATGCTTACAACCACACTTTTGAGGTAACCCTTCCAACATGCCATATAGTGATGTCACGAAGGTGTGTCATTTCATAATTTGAATTAGGATGAATACAATTCCTCATAAGAATCAATCATATTTTTAAAATTTTGAAGTGCATGAACAAGATCCTAATTCTATGTATTCAATTCCTCATCAAGCACAAATATTACTTCTAAACCATGTTGGCTCTATAAATCATGATCATTTCTAACCAGTGATGGGTCAAAAAACCATGCCTTCCCACTTCCACTAAGATTTGAGCTCCAAAGCATTACTTACACTTTTCAATCAAACTATGATTTGGGTTCTCTTATCTCATCTTCTAAGTTTTGGTCCACATATACTCTAGGGTATTTCCAACTAAAAACTTGTAATTTTAGTTCCTTATAACGTTGTGTCACCAAGAATTATGCAATTCCCTATCAATGCAGTATCTCAAAAATTTAAAACAAATAAACAACATAAACATACTAATACAACTAAATGTTCACACCATAAAGGAAAATGGTAACTAAAAATATATAAGAAAATCCTCAAAACAAGGCCATGTATTGTTCAGATGAGCATTGTTTACCATTTCCAATTCACTAAGATATGTTGCTCTAAAATATATGGAAGTTCAAGCATAGACAAAAAGATGCATTTATACTTGGACAAATCAAACTTATAGTTTTTTTTAGTGTATTTCTCATTTGTAGAGGACTATGACTGCCCTTCACCTATTCAACTATCATGTGTTCCATAATTCTTGAAATGAGGGTCTTAACTAGAATATTTTAGATCATTTTCACATGCCCATGCAATTTCATTATCCTCAACTGACCATTATGTATACCAATATCCAAAGTTTAAAAGCACCCTCTTTTGAAACAAACAATATAGCTATTCTTCATATACTTTCCTTTTAATGCATTGTTGGCATTTGTTCTCTCTAAAATGGTGCACAATATTTAGGTTTCATCACAGTTTTGTCCTTTATTCTTAGTTAAATGTGATAAAATGTATTGGGAAAAAAGCTAACATTAAATGTAGAATCACAAAGTTGTTCGATCTTCAGCATTTAGTACAAATATTACAATAGTGTGAGCTTTAGCATAAACCAAAAAATTGACAAATTTCAAGATTATTATAAAGTTATTATATTATAAACATTGTTGCTATAACTATGGAGACACCATAAATTAAAACAGAACTATTCTTGAACATTTTGGCAGGAACTTTGCTACTTTGCAACTCTTATTTTTAATTTAGTTTTTTGTCTAGTTTTGAGTAATGTTTTAATATTTATATATAATTATGTGATTGTTAAATTAAGTGATATTAATATTTGGTGACATGATAAAATTGAATAATAAAGAATTGAATAATCTTTTTTAACAATAAATAAGTAGTTTTTACCAATAGGCCTTGTAGAATTTGGTGACATGACAAAATTGGTAGCTTGGAATTGAATCTAATTAGATGAAAATCTATTATTTAGTAAAGACATATTTGGAGAGGTTGAATAGAGAAGGACAAATAGTCTAATGAAAATTTCATTATTTAAATGAATTTAGTGTTGTGAATATAAAACAAATGGAGAGATTTAAGAGTGGGAAACCATAGCCATTTTATATATGGAGGAATAGGATTGTGTCCTACTATACAACAAAAGTAAGTGGTATGCTTTCCAATTATGCAAGATTAACTCTATGGAAGAAAAAACAAACTAAAATAAAACTTAGAACCAATACTTTCATATAATAGATAAAAAAAAATGTTTTAAATGAAATAAAGTATAGAAAAAAATTGACTTGAGTTGTACCTTGCACATATGGGTATGTGCAGGATCATGATGGGTCAAAAAGTAGCACAATATGATGGGTATTTATGGGGTATATGTGGCTGTGACATTTTTACCCAAAATTGATGAAATGAAAAGGGTTTTAATGGAGATTCTTAGCTTTCCACCAATATAAATTATGTTTTACTTTAATTTGATAAATAATTATTATTCATTTCTATTTGTGAATTACTACTAAAGTCCTAATTGATAGGTTGATTTTAAAAATATAACTTTCAAAATGGTATCATATTTTGGAATCCAAAACATACATCACATTCATGGCTGTATGCACACTATATAGGATTAAAAATAAAAATTGAATTTCATGAAGTTTTATTAAGTTAAGATTGAGCCGGACATACGAGGATTTTTATATTTTTTTTAAAGTTGTAATAACCAAAATCATAATTAATTATTTACTTGGAAAAAAATTACAAAAAATATGCATCACATCCAGACATGAGTCTCTACTTATTTCTAAATCTTATAAAAAAATTATTATCATTTTATTGTGGTTAGGGTGGTCAGAGAGCCACCTACTTCTTATTATTTTCCTATGAAATTTAAATTTTCACCAAATAGTTTTTTTTTTTTTTTAAAATAAACCTAGTAGTTTAATTTAACTACATTCAATTTTCTATAGATTCTATTCTTACATATTTTTGAAATAATATAGATAACTTATTCAAATTTTTATGTCAAATTTCCTAACTATGATTTTTCTTAATTTTTTGCCACTTAAGGGCTTGTCTTTTCCATGATGATCCTCCACATACCCATATTCCCCATTCAAAATGAGGAACCCACTTTTTTTCATTTCACATTTTAGGTTTTTTTGTGTCTTATTCATAATCTTTGTCTTTTGAGGTCAAATTTTTTCCTAGTGAAGGCTTGTGAAATTATAACTTTTAGTTATCATTTGGTTTGAAAATTTTCCTTTGGTCATTTTTCCTAATTTTCTTAAAAATTACCCTAATATGTAATTGCATAAGTTTATATAGCATATGGAATTGTGGAAAATTGACCCTAGTAGGGATATTTCCTTTTACCTTTGGAAAACTTGCAATTTCCTTTTACCTCTGGAAGTCTCACAATTTAACTTTACCTTTGGAAATCAAATATTTTTTTTACCTTAGGAGTTCCACAATTTCCTTTCCCCTTCAAAGTTCCTTCATTTTGAACTATCAATGGAAATTTTGGCTTTGTTGATGATACTCTTTCTAACACAAATGGTCAATAATGGTAATATGATTTGGTTGGTATTTGAGTTTTGGTTATTCATTTTCCTAATCATTTGTCATTCATTGATACATTTGAACCCGAAGGAGAGACCCTGCATTCCTAGAGTCTTTTAGTTGTTTGGATTGCTAGCCATTTTTCATTTTCCTCCACAAACTAGGTATGTTGCCGAAAAGGTGGAAAATGTAGGTGGGTTATCAAAATGGATTGATGAACTACATAGGGACCTATTTCTCACTCTACTAAATTAGGAAATGAAATACACACAAAGAATTGACTTACAACCCTTAGGTGAGTCAACTCAAGGTGTGAAGCTGTAGATTTCCTTTTTGTGTTAAAGGATAAGGGTTAGATTCACTAGGAACTTTTGGGAGAAAGATTAAAAATAGCACATAAACCCAATTATGTGAAATTAAACTTAAAATAACAATATTAAACTCAAAATAAGGAGAACCAAATGATAAATTGCAGATTTGAGAAGGGCATAACTATGTTTACCAAACACTGAAAGTGGGTTTCTAAAGGCTGACTAGGTCACATTTGGCCAGTGGTGAATAGGTCCACTATTAGGGTTTTTTGAAAAAATTTGGGAGTATTTGTTGTAGATTTAAATCTTTAAATTTTTCCAAGTGGTAGTGTTGAAATATTAGAAATAAGTTATGTAGACAAGTTTTTGTGAGATGACAACTTTTATGACAATTTTTGCAACTTTGTCAACTTCTTCAAATTTTCTCTTCTAGAGATCTTCAAGATTTCTTCCACCTAGATCTACAAACACAACATGAAAGGGATTTCTTTTTGTTTTTGTGAATGGGGTTGTTCATTTGTCAAACCCCATTTTGGTAATTAAACCTTGAAATGAATAAAAGCATGAGAGAGGGAATGAAGAATGAACAAATCTATGTTACCACTCAACAAACCCTTGAATAATCATTGGAATGGAATTATGAAACTTTCATGAAATGGATTTAATGGATGTGTATCTTGATACTTGAATCTTTCTTGAAATAATTCTTTGAATTCTTGATTTGATCATCAAACTGACATCACAATGTTACCTCCAAAAACATGCATTATGAAAGAATAATTTGATATGACAATTCGATCTTGAATGATGCAATAATCCTCTAAATTTTTTTCCTTTGAATGCTCTTGAATAGGTCTCTTAGATCTTGAGAATTTCTAGGTGAAGCATAGTGAAATAACTTTATCTTTATAGTTATGCAATCTCAATTTCTTGAAATTCAAATACCACAAGCTAAAATTGAATTATAGATTTAAAATCATTAAAATACCAAAAAAAACATAATTCAAATTTAGGTCCTAAGGTGAAGGGAGAACCTATTTTCCAATGGGCGAATGGATCCCAGGCCCTAAAAAATAGGACACATATTGGTCATTGTGAAGTGTTATGTGAAGGCATTAATGAATGTCAAGTTCCCCCTTCAAAAAATATAATTAAATAGGCTTGGAAAATTAATAAATTAGAAAATTAAGGCATAATTAAGATCAATTTATTAATGGAGTCCTAAATAAGTGTGAAATTGTAAATACATACATTTTACAACACTAAATTAAGGCACAATTAAGTCCGATTTAACTAAGAAGGCCCAAACAAGTGAGAAAATGTAAACATATACATTTTTTTTCACTACATTTAGCCCCCACTTTAGTGAGAGAATGACCTTGCATCAAACTCACACTAAAGTGGAAAATCAAAACATATGTATGAAACAACAACAAGATACTCAAACATACAACATGAAAATTCCTAAAGAAGGGTAAAAATAAAAATGGTGGATCAAGCGTCAACTATCCAACACGATGTGGAACTTGCCTCGGTTGTTTGTCTAAAAACGTTCACAAGAGGAACTCATTTTCCACTACACAAATAGCATGCATGCTCACATGGGCTAATGGAACTCTTTCTATCCACTAGATGAACCCCCAAGGTTGGAAAAAGAGAGAATATTACTAGGCTCCCATACCATATTGAAGTTATAGATCTCTAATAACTTCAATAAGGCACCACAAACAAAACACAAAAGGGTGGAAAATGAGAGAATCTTATTAGGCTCCCATACCATACCAAAGCTATATCTTTGATAACTTCAATAAAGCACCATGAATAAAAAAACAAAAACTTTGATCTTCATAAGGCCTAACAAGCTACATTATGCTAAGCACCTATGAAAAAACAAGGAAAGGCTCCACAAGCAAGCAAAGTGTGTTATGCTTGGTGGCTATAAACAAAGGTTCAAGATTCACAAGGTTAGCAAGTTGTGACATGCTGAACACTTTTAAATAAAATGAAAATAAAAATGTTCAAAGGGATTTCATTTAGTTCTTGTAAGGTCTCCTCTTTGGGAACTTAATTCCTAGAATGTCTTCAAGAGAGGAAAAGTATATGATTAAATATTCAAAACTTATGGAATGCAACACATAGCATCACCACTAAGAGGAAAGTTTTATACCAAGAAAGATAACACTCCTAGAGGACATGAAAATCAATGACATCGCCAAGAAAAAGAAACATAACAAGAAGTAAGAATATTGCTCAGTGAAACATAAGGAATTTCAAGAAGTTCAAAAATAATAATGGCAATGTATGTCACCACTTGAAAGAAATTGCTAACACTATTATTGTGAGCAATTATTTTAAAGCAGAAAATAATATATGCTAATAATAAAGGAGGGCATACAAGATTATTCGGAAAGTCCTATGCCAGGGCATATATTTCTAAATGATCTCACATCATGAAAAAGAAGGAGGAGAGGGGTTGCCCCCAAAATGAAATCCCAAAGCACATAAGGGATCTAATGATTTGGGGTTAGTATGTCTTGGGCACAATGTTTTTATATACTTCAAAAAGTCATCATTCTCCAAATACTCGTAGAACTAGAAGAATGACACATAGAGAGCCAAAAAAAGAAAATATTTTGGGTCAACATGGAAGAAACCTAAATGTCTTGATGCTTTACATCATCCCCAAAAGGAAAAAAGGAGACAAAAAAATATAAAGCTCATTACATATAGAAGAATGTAGATACAAACAAAGGAATGCACATGAAGGCACATCAACTAGAATAGTATAGGGAGATCACATTATGCACATGCAATTTTTGGAACACAATAATCTATTGAGAAGGGGGTGACTCAGTAGATGACTTAAAAATTGGCCTTTGTAACACTTAAAATTTAATTCCTTTTTAACTTGATTTTAGTAAATCAACACACTCATGCATAGAGACAAAAAAAAAAACATAACTTAGGATATACATGGAAAACCTAGGATGGGAAAAACCATGGTGATAAGTGTTGCTAGGAGCTACTATCCTAATCCACCTCAAAATTAGAAGCATTTTTACAATGTTTAAGGGCACTAACCCTAAGGAGACTACAATACCCTATTTTAGGAGTAGCTACTCCAAGGAAGTACCCAATCCCTACTTTGAGCACCTACCTAGATATTTGATGGCTCCCACAAATAAGATTTACAATCAAATTTATTAAAATTGTTCAATAAACATAGCTCAATGTTGCAACTCAACTTGAAACTACTCACACTTAGCTACAGTCTCTGTAACTTCAATTTATCATGCTTACCTCCTTTGTTCTACTCTTGTAGGTGAACCCTGATTAAGAATGTCTTTCCTTTTTCAAATTCTTTTTCTTTCTATTACTACTGTTTGACTCATCCCTTTTTCTTTTAGTGCATTCTCTATCTATCTTCAAAAACTTCCAGATACATTGCACAACCTTGCCACACTTTCTCTAGGGGTGCATTCTTTTTCCACCTTTAGGAATTAAGAAAGTTCTTTGTTGTCTTTCCTACTTCTCTTCTCTAGGATTTTCTATATCTTCCTCAAAAGACATGTATCAGTAAAATTCAACACACCTTAACTTCTTTCTGCTACATCATTCTCTCACACATTGGGGTGTGTTTAGGATCATCATGGAAAAAATAGGCCCTTAAGTGGCAAAAAATTCAGAAAAATTAGTGTTAGACAACTTGACGTAAAAATTTGAATAAGTTATCTATATTATTTCAAAAATATGTAAGAATAAAATCTATAGAAAATTTAAGGTAGTTTCTAAACTACTAGGTTTATTTAAAAATAAATAAAATCTATTTGGTGAAATTTTGAAATTTCAATGCAGTAGTACTTAAATTTTAGGGAAAACATAAGAATAAGGTGTATTTCTAACCACCCTTAGAACCATATTAAAATGATAATATTTTTTTATAATATTTTATATATAATTAGAGGACTCATGTCTAGATCTGATGCATATTTTTTTGTAATTTTTTTCCAAGTAAATAATTAATTATGAATTTTTTATTACAACTTTTAAAAAATATAAAAACTTGTATGTCTGGCCACCTTAACTTGGTCAAATATTTATGAAATTTATTTTTTCTTTTTTTAATCCTATAGTACATGAAGCATAGAATGTGACAAATGTTTTGGATTCAAAAAATGTGAT
>VDFB02385527.1:0-13629 GCA_007258455.2 Sequoia sempervirens | reverse complement strand
TATAAGGCATTTTGGAGTGGTTTTTCTACTCCAAGAGGGTTTTCCACTCTACAAATTTTTGTGTCTATCTTTTGTGTGGTTTGTGCATATCTTGCATAATCTTTCTTTCAGTCATTTATATTAAGTTGGTTCATGCAATGATCTGATACTTTATCATTGTTCAAATTTTCCTAAAATTTCAAGGTTAAGTTGTTAATGTGCAAAGTTTGAATGTTAAATTCTGTCGTCAGAAAGTTTGGTATACTTGCAAAAGAAAGCATCAAAAAAAAATTCATTAAGTATTATATGAACAATATAAACCATTCTTTAACATGATTTGTTAGGTATTCATGTTGTATTTGATTAAGTCATTATTCCAATCATTCAAAGTTCAGTTTTTACATTGCATATATGAAGTCACACTTTGTACAAGATCAAAAAGAGTTTAAATAGATCATTTCATGTCATAAAAAGTTTAAAAATATATTACTCTAATTCACCCCCCCTCTCAGAGTAATTCCACTTCCAACAAGTGGTATCATATCGTAGGGTCCTGCATTAGGTTTCATACCTAGGATTGATTCTAGTCATGGAAATTTGTCATTATGGTACATGCACCTGAAGGTTCATCTATTACAAGAGATCCTCTATTTGCTGGCTCTGATTATGTGTTCTAGAAAATTAGAATGGAAACATATATGATTTCTTTAGATCTCGATGTCTAGAACTTAATGTCCAGTAAATACATTGTACCTAATGCCATACCTACAGAATATGATGAGAAAAGGAAATATGAAATGAGTGCAAGAGCTAAACATGCATTATTGTGTGGTCTGACAAAAGATGTATTTGTCAAAGTCATGCATTGTAAATCTGCATATAAAATTTGGGAGAAGCTTGAAAACGTGTATCAAGGAAATGAAAAGGTTAATAAATCCAAAATTCTTACTCTCGAGAATCAATTTTAGGAAATGAGAATGAAGGATGATGAAAATATTGCTGATTATTTCTTAAGAATAGATGAAGTTGTCAATGCAAGAAGAGGTCTAGGTGAAACAATTTAAGAGTCTGATATTGTTCAAAAAGTGATTAGAAATTTGCATCCTAAATTTGAGTCTAAACTTTCTACTCTTGAAGAAAAGAAATGTTTTGATTCACTTACCTTGGAAAATTTCCAAGGCATATTAACAACATATGAAATGAGGATAGGAAGCTCTTCTTCAACCTCTAAAGACATTGATTTTAAAGCAGAAAAGAAAGAAGACTTAGACAGTGAATCAAAATTGTTTGATACCTTAGAAGCTCTTTTGGTAAGAAAGTTGACAACGAAATATAAAGGAAAATTTCCATTCAAGTGTTTTAGATGTCCTTATCTAGATCAAACCAATGATGATGAGAAATCAGAAAAATAATTTAAGAAAAAGGATTTTGATCCTAAAAAGAAGTTTAACTTCAAAAAGAAAAAGAGTCTCTTTACTAAAGAAGACTCAGATGTTGATACAAATAACTCACTTGGTGATGAAGATGAAACTTTATTCATGGCTGAAGTTGATTCACAAAAGGTTTCAATTAAAGAATCAGATAATTAGTCTGTTTTAGAAGATAATAAAGCATATCTAAAAGGTGAAACTATATTTATGGACACAATGAATGAAATGGAACTGCAAGAAAATACAATTGCAAAGACTTCTGATTCTAATAAAGAATTGAATGGTCTTGAGAATGAACTAAAAATTTCTCTTAGTCAAGTTCAAAATTTGAAGGACTTAGTATACCAGAAAATTCAAGTTGAGCAAAATACTGAGAATCTACTAGGTAAGATTATAATCGCTAAAAAAGAAATTACCGATTTATGACATCAAGTTGAATTCTTAAGGTTACAAGGATGCAATTGGAATTCAAGGAAGAAAACTGTGTTGTATCCTAGAAACTAAAATCAACAATATTAGAAAGGAATTTGATAATTTTATAGATCTTTTGAATAAACAAAGGTCTTATAAAGACAAGTTAGGTCTAGGTTATATGATTGCTTCAAGTGATTTTCTAGATGTAAATATAAGAGCTAAATATGACAGATCTAGATAAGATTCTTACAAGGAGAAAAATAGTCTTTCTATGACTATAAATGCAAAACAAAGTTAAGTTGATTTGGATGCCTAAAAGAAGCAATGTAGAACCGGAAGGTATCTTTAGTCAAACTGAATTACATGTTAAAGTTGAAAATACATGGATCTTAGATAGTGATTGTTCTCATCATATGTTAGGGGAAAAAAGTATTTTTACTGAACTTGAATTTGGTCATTATGGTTTAGTATGGTTTGGTAATGATGATTGCATAAAACTACAATGGTTTTTGCTAACAAAATTTTCTTGCTAGATGTTTATTTTGCAGCAGGTTTAAAACACAATCTGTTAAGCGTGACACTAATATGTGATCAAGATTTATGTATTCTTTTTTATGATTGTGGGTGTCAGATTAAAAAGAAATCAGAAGAAATAGTTATTATTGGTTCAAGGAAACAATGAAATATCTATGAAGTGATTAGTGTAAAAGTGCTTAATCAGTTGAGGAGGAGTCTCTATGATCTTCCTCCTATTTCCTTTCACTAATCAATTTTTTTGATTGTAGGGTGTGTTTTAAAGTTTTATCTTATATCCATGAAAGTATAAATTGCAATCAAATCTTTGCAGTTTAGTTGGTATTTTTGGAATAGTTTACAATTTTTATTACATGAAGGATTATGTGTTAACTTTGTCTTGTTTGTGGCAAAAAGTTGTAGAAAGTTTTTCTTGAGAATGAACAAAGAATTGATACTAGTTGCTTGAACAGTCAATATTCAGTTGCTCTATCTACATAAAGAGGAAGGCTCTATGATATGAAGAGAATTTAGAAGATTATATGTCTTAGAGAGAGTCATTCTTATCTATTTGCACCATTTTTTTCCTTAAGCATTGGTTCAACATGTGGTTGCATTTGGTTCTTCTTAAGTGTTCATTTCTGAATATTCCATTGGATGGTATTGTGTGCATTTTGTTATGGTTGATATAATAGTTGTCTAATGCTTATATTGGCAAGTCAAATTGTTTTAGGTCTCATGAGATGGTTACTTAATTTAGGAAAACATCAATAAAAGAAACATTTTTCACTTGGACATAGGTCATAAATAAGTAGGAAATTGATTGATATCAGTCTAAATTTTCTAGTGGTATTATTATTTTTTGTTATAGATGTAAGGCGTTTGCAGGGGTATGCTAGCAATATTAGTGTTCTGATAGTGAGTATGCAAATGATAATGTGACAAAAATTGTATAGCTCAATTTATATTGCCTATCTATAATAGTTCTTTGGTTGCTGACAGTATAGTATACATGATGGCAATTTTTATAATTGCTTTGGTATAACAGTGTTTTGTTGTTACTTGAAAGTTCATGGTTTTTACCTTGTAGGTGATAGTACTTTGTTGGTTCACTTAGTGAGTTTTATAACAAGTATTACTATGAACCAAGAAGTAAAAGACAACATGAAGTATGTTTGTATGAAATTGGTGGATAGATAATCCATTCATTATTAGTGATTGTTCTCTATTCTAGAAAAATTGATAATGCTATAAACATGTGTTTCTGTTGCCTTAACAGTGCAACATACTCTTCTATGGTGGATAGTGAGTATAGTATGGACAATAGTAAAATCCAAACTGAATTTGTTTGTATCTTGACTATATCAATAAAAGTGCCTAAACATTTTGGTGGATTAGCAAATGTTGTTTTGTGTTGTGCTTGAACAAAGAGCATGTAGCAATGTCATAGATCATAAGGTGAAGAATAACATTTGTTGCATTATTACTTTGACAAGTCCCTCTTTTAGAATTTCATTTGCAAAGAATCGGGGGGAGCTTCATGTTGCAATTTGTCATTAAGTATTGACAAGGTATTTATTTGTTATGCATACAATGATATTCTATTTATCCATGTGATTAACACAAGGAGATACATGCAACAGTGTTGTTTTCTTATAAAAAGGGGAGCAAATAATATCTCTGTGACAAAGGGAACAATGCTTTATTTTTTTTAGTATTGGTACATAGGGATAGTTAACTTTGGTTTGAGATATGGCTCTTTGAAAGGTTGCTTGGTTAGTGGTAGGAGAATGGAAGAGTTTATTTGGTCTATCAATGATAGTGCATATTATGACTTTCTCTCAGATCTTTTTATTCTTAATCCTACTCCTACTGATGTTGTTGGTATTATTGGGCAGGTTATGTGCATGGCTTAGTGACATTTTAGTGCTATGGTTTAGGGAGAGCAAAGTTACTTCATGAATATTGTTTTTGCAACTAGTTTTTGAATGGTTGTTGTTTTTCATGACATATTATAGGTGTCTTTCTTTGTCCTTGTGACAAAAAATGCGTAGAAATTGTTGATTCAGTTATGCTTAGATGGTTTAGTTTTTTCCATCAAGGACAAAGGGGGAGTTTATTGAATTTCTCTTTGTGGCATTTTTCCTTGATGTCAAAAAATTTTCAAAATGGTTTGGTTGTTATTTGCAATCCAATTGGCATCATTTGATTCTCACAGATTTGACATTGTGTTCTCATAGTTTTGATTTGCTTCATTGTCATTGGCATCATTATTCAATTTGCACATGGTTGCTACATATTCAATTTGATGGCATTCAATTGTTTTGGACAATGCAGTTGATTTAGTTTATATAATTGTACTAATCATTCAGACTTGTGTGTAGCAATTGGAGCATTGATCACATTTGCATACATACTCTAGCATATACTTTGGCAAGGTATACATTTGTAGGTTCAGGTTGATTATGCATATTTCTATTACATATCTCATGGAATTTTTGACTTGGAAATATCATTATGTCAATGGTTTCTACACGAGCATTATAAGGTTACTTTGATGATCAATGTTGAAATGTTCATAAACATCTTGTATGGTCATTTAGTGTGACTTATATTATCAGCCTAAGTTGATTTCTTGCAAATCAGGCTATATGTTTATTTGGTTGAGATCCTCCACATTTTGCATATGATATTGCATCATCATTTGTCTAAACACTTTGCATGGCAACATTTGACCTTGTAAAACAACATGGTTTCATGATTTTTATATGCATAATGTTTTGGTTGCATGGTCAACATTTGCAATGTGCTAAAGCACATGTGGTAATCGGGTTTCTTTTTGGGACAACATAAGTCATTATGACTTTTTCTTAAGGTATATGATAATGAATTTGGTATCGGGCTTATATGTTTTCATGTTTTGATGCATACAATGGAAAGGAATTGATTGTTTGTAACATCATTTGATATAGTTTGGGCCAGGCATAATATATTGCAATGGTTATAATGTTAATGTTTCAAGTGAAAGCCATTACATGGCTATTGGCTATCATTCTATTGGTGATCACATCCTTTCTTGTTGAGCACAACATATTATATTTCATATCATTCATATGTGTCGGCCATATTACACCAAGTATGCTTCATTTATCAGGCTTATCATTTTTTTCACCAAGCATATATTACACCTTTGGGATTACCATGTTATTATTTGTATCAACTACATCACATTACACTTACAAGGAAGTTGAATTTGCATTGTCATGGCAGTAACATTTGTTGTCAAGTTCTATCGACAACCATCATTATGTTTTGTTAATCATGTTGTCAGACTTCAAGTTCTATCACTGTGCTGCCATAGAGAATATGAAGCTACAATTTGCAACTAGTTTTCAAGGCGAAAGATGGATGAGCTTTAGTGAGACCATTATGAAGATTTTACGTAGTCAGATGGTAATTTTTTGGCTGCCATGACAGGTATTTGGTTTTCAATTTGGAAAATCTTGCATCAGTTTTAAGAATTGAATTTGTGGTTAAGAAACTTGTTGAAGATTAGTTTCAGTTTCCATTAACCTGAATTTATACTCAAGGGTTTCATTATTATAGTGGAATTCTTCAAATTTTCATTGGTTATTACTCAAACCCATTATGGGTATCATGATTTAACTACATTATTTACTAGTTTATCAAAACCCTGGTTATTATGGATACAAGTTTTTGAGAAAGATGATTGTTTTATGTTCATTGTATAAATATATGGCTCAAAGCCATGACTTGTGAAGAGAAAAGAAGAGAAGAGGAGATATAAAACCAAATAGAGTATTGTTGAAAAATGGATGAGGGTTTATTACTGTGATATGATTTTTTATTTAAAAGAGAAAAGAGGGTTTATATTGTATATGTTTTTGGTTGTATTATAGAGATTACATTGATTTTTTTAGTGGGAGTATTTGTATTGTCATATGAAAATACATTTTGTAGTGGACATTATTGAAAATATTATTCTTGTATCTTATTGTGAATTTGTGACTGCAAATAATCAGTGCAGTTATAAGGTCCTAATAGGTTGCATTATCATGAGATTTTATTTCAAAAAGAAGTAGGTGCTTCTAACTTGAAATGGGTGCTTTAGTTTGTTATTGGAGTTGGTACTCCACATTGTTACTGAGTTGGTGCTCTGAAAAACAATGTAATAAGTTTGGAATTAAGCCTGTAAGGTATTTTAGAGTGGTTTTTCTATGCCAAGAGGGTTTTCCACTCATAATTCTTTTGTGTCTCTCTTTTGTGTGGTTTGTGCCTATCTTGCATAATATTTCTTTCAATCATTTATGTTGAGTTGGTTCATGCAATTCTCTGATACTTTATCATTGTTCAAATTTTCCTAAAAGTTCAAGGTTTAATTGTTAATGTGCAAAGTTTGAATGTTAAATTCTGTCATTAGAAATTCTGGTATACTTGCAAAAGAAAGCATCAAAAAAAAATTCATTCATTATTATATGAACAATATACACCATGCTTTAAAATGAGTTGTTAGGTATTCATGTTGTATTTGATTAATTCATTATTCCAATCATTCAAAGTTCAATTTTTACATTGCATATATAAAGTTGCATTTTGTACAAGATCAAAAAGAGTTTAAATCTCATTTCACATCATAAAACATTTTAAAATATATTAATCTGATTCACCCCCCTCTCAGAGTAATTCCACTTCCAATAGGAGAGATAGAGGGGGAAGAGAAAGAGAGAGACAAATGGTTAAGGAGATAGAGATAGAGATGGAGGAGAGGGATATGGAGAGGAGAGGGAGATAAATAGAGAGAGAGGATAGAAGGATAGATAGAGATGGAAGACATAAATATATAGAGATGGAGAGAAAGGGAGAAAAAGGGAGAGAATGAGAGAGGGAGAGATAGAAAGAAAAATATATAGGGAGTGATATATAAGAGGTAGAGAAGGAAAGATAGAGGGGTAGAGAGACATGGAGGAAATAGAGCCAGATTCAGGTAAAAGACAGAGATAGAGGGAGGGGAGGAAATGAGGTTTAGGAAGGAAGGAAGGAAAGAGGAGAAAGAGGGTGGATAAATATAGTGAGAGAGGGAGGAAGGAAAGGAGGAAGGAAAGAGGGTCTGGGAGATGGAATGGAAAAGACAGAGAAATAAAAATATCAAAGACAAAATGACACAGAAATAATGAAATTAAGAGACAAATAGGAGGATGAAATGAGAATAAAAAATAGGGAGACAATAAAGATGGGGGAGCTGGAGAGAGAAAGATGAAAGATAGAAGTGATATAGGAGAGAGAGATAGAGGGATAGTAGGGGAGAGGAAGAGGAGGGAGATGGAGGATGGTGAGAGAGATATAGATAGTGAGACAGTGGAGATGGAAGGAGGATAGGGGGGGGAATGGAGATAAAGGAGGTGGAAGGGAGGGAAGGAGGGAAGAGAGAAGGGGACTTTGTATGTGAATGAGAGAGAGATATTGACATAGAGATAGAGAGAGATATGTATAGGGAGAGAAAGAGAGAGAGGGGGAGAAATAGAGAGAGGATAGAGGAGGAGTGGAGAGATTGTAGTAATGGAAAAAGTAGCCTTTTCCCTTACTTGATTTTGGATAATTGACATTAAAACTGAATTAATGGTGTCTTGGATTAGTGTTGTAATGTGTTGTACACATTCACACCATTCTAGGACCTTTATTTGATTAAAATGTACCTTAATTGGTCCTTTTCAAATGTGTTGTAAACTGTTGTAACACACTTTCACACTTTTCTATGATTTATTTAATTAATTAAGCCTAGTGGGACACTTTTAATAAAATATATTTAACTTGTACCTTATTTAGGTGTTGTAACACAGTTTCACATTTATCTAGGGTCCCCTTAATTAATGGTGGTTAATTAAGTTTAATTGACTCATTTATTTCAAATTCAAGCGCCCTTTTCAAGGATCTATCCCAACACCCAATTATGATATTGTATGAAATTTAATTTGGAAATTTTGATGTCCTAAAAAATGCTACTAGGACACATTCACCTTTAATGGAAAATGAGTCCTCTCCACATAGGACACCCATTTCTATGCATTTTTGAGGTGGGTTTTTGATGTGCTTTCACCTCCCTGAAGTTTGGTCCTGGAAATTATGCCAAGACCCACTTGCCCTTTTGGGACACCACCTTTCTATGCATTTTTGAGGTATTTCTTTTATGTTATTTCATCCCCCCAAAGCACTGTCCTAGAAATTTGTGCTAAGACCCATTTAGTTTTAGTGGTGAATGGGTCCTCCCTTAATAGTACCCCTCTTTTTGAATTTAATTGTGGTGGGATCCTTATAATTTTAATACCCAAATTTGAGGTTAGCTTGAATTTTATGAATTTCAAGGTTAATCTCTCAATTTAGTATAAATAAGGGGATAATTCACATTGTTTCACCTAGCAACTTTAAGAAATCATCCTTATAGAAAATTTTCTTCTACAAGAGCATTTTCTAAGTCATTTCAAGGCATATTATCAAGAGTTTATTGCAGCAATTCAACATCATTTCATCATGTCAAGGGTTTTGTGCATTCATGCATGTTGTTGCTTGAGAAGATTGTTAATGTAGCATTGAAGATCCTTCTTACATACATTATTTCACATCTATTTGAGATAAATATCTACATTCTCCATGGCCACTTCATGTTAGTTTGTAGATTTTTACTCCAAGACAACATCCAAGGTATCATCAATTACATAGTCCATGTTTCATGCTTCAATTTCATTATTTCATCAATTGGTTTAATTACCTAGAAAGGGTTTGACCAAGGCAAACCCCTATCCCCTAAAAAATGACATTTTTCTCCTCTTGCATGTGTGATTGCAAGTTTTAGGTTGAAGAGAAAGATTTGGAGCAAAATTGTAAAAGTTGTCAAGTTGCAAGATTGTCATTTATAGTGCAAGAACAAAGAAAGGAGGCTATACAATTTATTTCAGACTTTCAGGAGATAATATCCAGAATCTAAAAGTGTAGACATCAAGGAACAAAACATAGAATTTAGTTTTTTGAAACCCTAAAAGGACCCATTTGCCACTAAAGGAAAATGAGTCCTAAGTAGGGCTTGAAGTAGTGAAAACTTTGGATCTGAGAGTGCAGGCTGAGAGGAATCAAACCTAGAAGTTAGTTTTTGGAACCCTCACAGGGACCCATTCGTCACTAAAGGCGAATGAGTCCTTTGTGGCCTAAAAACAATTTTTTTTGATAAGGTATATAGCTTTTTATGCTCTAAAAACTCCCCTCATAGTTTCTATAACAGTTAGGGTCAATTTATAATTTTTATTCATGCATTTTGGCCCTCATAATTGAATGTTTAATAAGAAAAAGAAATTAGTGGTTTATCATCTTGTTCATTCATGGTGGTAAACCCTACTTTTTCTATTAAACAAAGATATAGAAAGACAGAGTGATAGGGAGACAAAGAGAGAGAGAGAGAGATTAGGAAAAATATAGGGGAAAGAGAGAGAGAGAGGTAAGGAGATAGAGATAGGGGAGAGATAGAAATGAAGATAGAGATAGAGGTGAAGATGGATATGGAAAGAGAGGGATAGAAATATATAGCAAGTTATATAGAGAGAGATAGAGAGAGAGATATATATATAGAGAGAGAGGTAGAAATGTGGAGATATATATAGAGAGATATAAGAAGAGAAAGAGAGATATTTTATCTCTATCTCCCTCTCTATCTCTATGTTTCTCATTATCTCTTGATCTCTCTTCCTCTCTCTAACTTATTTCTATCTATATTTGTCTTCCCTTCTCTCTACCCATATCTATGTTTCTCTATTTTCCCCTCTTTGTCTCTTTTCCTCTCCCTATCTCTCGAGCTCCCTTACTCTCTTTTTCTCCTGATACTTTCGACTTCGAGGATCTCCGCTTTTTTTTCGGGATTTCTCGAGATCTCCTTCGAGATCTTTATCTTCGAGACGACGGATCCCGATCTCGACGTGATCTTCGACGCCCTTTATCTCTATTCTGATCTCGCATCCTCGACGATATCCTTTATTCTCTCTTTGTCTGACTGCGATTGGCTGTGCGGTTGATGATCCACCTTAAAATCTGAACTGAAGAGCTTTTGAAGGAGATTATCAACTTTCCACCAATATAAATTGTGGTTTACTTTGAATTTAATAAATAAATATTATCCATTTTCTATTTGAATTATGACTAAAGTTGTAATTGATAGGTTGATTGAAAAACATCTATAGCTTTCAAACGGTATCACATTTTTGGAATCCAAAACATGCATCACACTCTATGCTTCACATACTATAGGATTTAAAAAATGAATTTCATGAAGTTTAACCAAGTTAAAAGTGGTCGTATTATACAATTTTTATATTTTTAAAATTGCAAATAAAACATTCATAATTAATTAATTTCTTAGAAAATAATTACAAAAAAATATGCATCACATTGGGACATGAGTCCTCTACTTATATCTAAAAATATTATAAAAAATATTAATATTTTATTGTGGTTAGGGTAATAAACAGACACCTAGTTCTCTATTTTTCGAAATTTAAGTACTATTGCATTGAAATTTCAAATTTCACCAAATAGGATTTTAAAAACTTAGTAGTTTAGAAACTATATTCAATTTACTATAGATTATATTCTTACATAGTTTTGAAATAATATAGATAACTTATTCAAATTTTTACATCAAGTTTCCTAACTCTAATTTTTCTGAATTTTTTGCCACTTAAGGGCCTATTTTTTCCAAGATGATCCTATACATACCCTCTATCTACGTCTCTCCTCCTTTTTCTCATTTTCTCCCCTCTTTCTCTCTTGTTTTCTTTCTATTTTTTCTCTATTTTCTTCTATATCTTATCTCCATCTCCATCTCCCTTCTCTCTTTCTCTCTCTATCTATTTTCCTCCTTAAGTGTGCAATGGGTACACTAAAGAGATTATAAAGGAAAATTATCATATCCATAATCAAATGACAAGCTACCCTAAGCATAAACCCCTAGGGACATGTGTTATCCTTGGATTGTTGGCATGAAATGACTATTTAAAAGTTATCTTCTCTCTCACACACACTTTATAACTTTTAATTTAAATTTTAAGTTTGAAATTCATTTTATTATATCAATTTTTTTTAATGAAATAGAATTATTATAAAATAATTAAAATTTAATAAGGAAAATAATTATAAATTAAATTAATTCTAATATTTTTTTAATTATTATTTGTAATTTTATAAAAAGACATAAATAATAAAAATAATTTTCAAACTTAAATATAAATAAAAAATTAGAATAGAATGAGCTAAATGTAAAGTCAAAATACATCAAAATCAAAATATTAATAAACATAATAATTTAAAAAAATTAATAATGAAATAAAAAATTTAAGTTAATAAATGATTAAATTTTTTTTAAAATTAAATACAATTAATTTATTAGAATTGAAACATTAATAAAATATATATCTGAAAAAGATAATTAATATATTACAAACAATATTAACATTAATTGAAAAAGATAAACTCAATTAACAAATAAAAAAGTTATCATAATATTATAAAATTAACCATGAATATAGTTAAATTTTTAAATAAGTTAAAATTTTTTAAAAATTAAAATGATACTTCAAATAAATATTAAAAATAAAAATAAACCATGTTAAAATTGTTAAAGTTAGAATGTTAACTTTTACATTAAAAATTGCAAGTAGCACCAACTTAAAAAGTTAAAGATTAATGAAGATTCAAACGGGTAGCATTGTTGGTTAAGGGCTTTGGTTCATCTCTTATAGGTCTCGAGGTCGACACATGCTCCCAAATTAAACTAGTATCGGATCGTGTCAAGTGCAATTTGTGCCTCCAAAGGACTAAAAAATAAAAATAATGAAACTTATTAAAAAAGTAAACAAATCAATTCATACTTTTTTTATTTTTTTAATATTGAAAAAATAATTATATTTATTTAAAATTTATTATAAATATAAAATAAGTATTAAAATAAATTTAAATTTAAGTTTAAAAAGATTTGAACATATAATTTATTATTTATATATTATATTTATTATAAGAAATCTAAAAATCTATGTGAATTTTTTTATAGAATAAAAAAAACATATTTATCCTACCTTTCCCTACTTTAAGGCTACTTTAAAGCTAAGATTCATAAGAATGTAGTTGTTTTTTCTTTAATTATATATTACATTTTTTATATTTAAAACAGTAAGAGTGTAGTTGTTTTTTTTTTTAATTATATATTGCATTTTTAAATATTTTACTAAATTTGATGGTTGAGATCATTTCAATCATCTTATCTTTCTCATAACTTTTAACGATTGATATGAAACTTATTAAAAAAATAAACAAATCAATTCATATTTTTTTATTTTTTTAATATTGAAAAAATAATTATATTTATTTAAAACTTATTATAAATATAAAATAATTATTAAAATAAATTTAAATTTAAATTTAAAAAGATTTGAACATATAATTTATTATTTATATATTATATTTATTATAAGAAATCTAAAAATCTAAGTGAATTTTTTTAGAGAATAAAAAAAACATGTTTATCCTACCTTTTCCTACTTTAAGGCTACTTTAAAGCTAAGATTCATAAGAATGTAGTTGTTTTTTCTTTAATTATATATTACATTTTTTATATTTAAAGCGATAAGATTGTAGTTGTTTTTTTTTTAATTATATATTGCATTTTTAAATATTTTACAAAATTTGATAGTTGAGATCATTTCAATCATCTTATCCTTCTCATAACTTTTAACGATTGATTTTAACAAGTGTACCACTTCATATAAGAAACCCTTCGAAATAACTAAAACAGAGTTTAAAAAATCTTCACAAACACACAGGAAGGACAACAACAAGGGAAGGTATGTAAAAAAAGGGAAGGTATGTAAAAAAAATTGATCTGTACGAAAACTTTAGCAAGCAGTCCATTTATTTTCAATTTTCAAGTTAAATTTGACTTGCGGTTATGAAATGTTCAGTTAACAGGGAGGGAGCACATAAGATGGATGGAATGGGCAAAGCCAAGGCGATTGGGATTGATCTGGGAACCACCTACAGCTGTGTGGGTGTGTGGCAAAACGGTAGAGTGGAAATTATTGCTAATGATCAGGGAAACAGACTTACTCCCTCTATGGTAGCCTTCACCTCCGCTGAAAGATTAGTTGGAGACGCTGCCAAATTCCAAATCGCAAATAATGTAAACAACACTGTCTTTGATGCGAAGCGGCTCATGGGAAGGCGATTCTCTGAGCCTTGTGTG